>SEYY01018475.1:0-27500 GCA_009176605.1 Armadillidium nasatum | reverse complement strand
ATCTAATCCAAATATCCCCATCATTTGATTTTCCAACTGCCTCTAAATTTTGATTTTCCAACAAAAAACTTCAGCCATAAAACAAATATACGTCTGTTCATTCTTTTTATAGCGTAAGCTGTGATATAATTAAGAATTCAAGCAAGTTGATGTACATTGTTTTTAATTGTGTAGCACACACCCACAAAGTGATTTCATAATTATTATTAACTATTTATTATTTATTTTTAAGGATGTTGCCAAAGAACTAAGACCTCACAGCTTGCGTGCATTGTTTGGAGAAGACAAAGTTAGGAATGGTATTCATTGTACTGACCTGCTTGAAGATACACATTTAGAGGTAATGAGGGTTAGCAAAAATTCAGCCAAACTTTTTTTTTCTTTTTTTGTTTTTTGTATACGATTTTTGTCATTAAAATGTGATTATGCTAATTTCTAATTGCTTGATAGCCTAGGTTCCATTATGTGAACTAAATTGTAAAATCAAGTTTGAAATATGATAATTCACCTCATACAAGCTATCAATCTCTATTAACTCTCTGCAAGAAAACTGCAAAGTGCTTAAGCTTAAAATTGAATTTTTTTTTTTTTATAAAAATCGCGAGTTTTTCAAAGAGTGAGAATTTTCCTATTTTTACAAATTTATTCTTTAGTTTCGGTTTCAATATTATATTTAATGGTAAGTTCTTGATGCTAAAGTATCACCCAACGAGGTAGAAACAAAGTTGAATAGAACGAGATAAAAAAAAAATCGTTTGTGCTAATGTGAATACATGGGTGTGTGTGTATGAATATATGTGAGTGAGTGTGTGTATGTGATTATGTATATATATTAGTATTGGGTCGGCTCCGAAGACCTTAGCTCCGGCCCCACCAAGGCTCCGGAACTCTGCAAAAACCTCCGCTCCCGCTCCGTAAATGTCGGCTCTTGCATTCAACAGATTGCTTCCTCTTCAGATTCAGTGTAAAATTTAAACTAATAACATAACATAATCAGCTTTGTTGTTGGGGCAACCAACCAACAACATAGTAGTCTTTTTAAATATTAAAATTACGGTATGTTGTTTTTGTCTAAGTGTGCTTATTCAGGTGTGATTAACATGAAAATCTCTATGTTAAGTATAAAACATTCATTTTGTAGGATTAAATATATGGATGTCCCCTATTGGTATAGAGAGTAACTACGGCAAGTTTAGAAAAGACTGACAATGTATATGTTTGGCTATGTTTTCGTTAATTGCTCGTGCTCTCTGAAAATACTTTACGTTAGTATGCGTGTATGTAACATATTATATGAGATGTCAGACTAAGAAATGTTGTTAATCCTGAAGAGATTGTGCTTATAAAGGGCGAATCACATATTTTGTTATACCTTATATAGCTATGTATATGTGTATGACCTGTTTATGTGCTGAAAATGTCTAGTAAGGGTATAAATGTATCAGTCGATCAATCAGATTTTTGGAGGATAAAGAAATAAAATTAAATATTTTTAGAGAAAAATGTTAAAATGAATATTTCGAGATTCTAAACTGTGTAAGTTTGTTTGTAAATGAGAGATACGTTAAGAAAATAACAGGAGTGTGGCAAAATGCAAAGTTTTTAGGTCATAGTTATATTGAATGTTGGTAATACTTGAAGGTGAATGAAAAAGTTATTAGTTTGTATAGCCTAAATATTGATAATTTTGCATATATGTTAACTAGTGTGTGTAAGTGTCTGCCTTTACTTGCTTCTATAGCGTGTTATATATATATATATATATATAATATATATATATTTATATATATTTATATATATATATATATATATATAATTATATATATATATATATATATATTATTTTATTTTTTTTATTTATTTTCATAACATTGGTATATACATATATACTAATAGCTTACTACATACTTTTCTTGGGGGGTAAGGACTGGATGAGGGGTTGGGGTGAGGCTGAGATAGGGGAATGAAACACCCTTATGTCATACTATAAAAAAAAATATATATAATATATATATATATATATATATATATATATATATATATATATATATATATATATATATATATATATATATATATATATATATATATTATTTACTATTATATTTTTTTTTTATATACTCCGTGTATATATATATATATATATATATATATATATATATATATATATATATATATATATATATATATATATATATATATATATATATATATATATATATATATATATATATATATATATATATATATATATATATATATATATATATATATATATATATATATATATATATATTACTTTGCTGACTTTACTTTACTTACTTACTTTACTTTGCTTACTTTCTGCACGACCATCACAGATTATAATGTTTGTATTGTGTTTGAGTAATTCCCACATTTTCTTTAAATTTATATGTTGGTAAGTTTTTAATAATTCTTTTTTATTTTCAGGTTGACTTCTTTTTCAAAATTCTTCAGTGAGAAACTTTTTTTGCATTAAATTTTTTTCTGATATACAATTTGCGAAGAACTATTACCAAAATAATAGATATTCCTTTATTGCATAATTTATATTATTTTCAACAGTGTTTACCATATGGCTTATTTTATGGAAAATTTGATTATATTTTCCAATTTTGACGATATTTTTATTTCAACTCATTTTGTCAATTTCAGAGAGTTTTTAATACTTCAAATATTATATCTTTTTATGGCGATTATAGACATTATTTATTATTTAAATGTTAAAATTTTTGAGTTATTAAATTTGCTTCTACCTTTAAATGTTTTTTTTTCACCCCTGTTTGGTTAGTGGTGTGTTGTTTGCAGTAGGTGGAATGGTTCTGAATATGTTACTATAGTATTGGGCAGGGGATGATGGAGGTAAGTTTAGACGGTGTCTTGTGTGGTCTTGTAGGGTATAGTGACAGGGATGTGATATGTCTAGGGTGTTTGTGTAGAATTAGGTTCCTATCATGTCTAGGTGAACACGGATCGGGAGTATTTTTGTTTCTTCGTGTAAATGCTGAATTGGAGTGGTTCTAGTGCAACCTGTGATGATTGGAAGAGCGGTATTTTGTTGTTTTTTTTGTAATTTCTCTTTGTTTGAGGGTGAGGTGGCAGGGTACCAGGCTAGAGATGCGTAATTAGGTGTTGGTCTGATGAACTGTTCGTATGCTATAATGAGGGTGGTTAGTTCGTTACTGAAATTATGTCACAGTGTTCGAATGATGTTTAATTTCCTGTTTGCAGTGTCTTGGTTATGTTTTCGATGTGTTTTGAGAAGGTGAAGTGTGTATCATATGTGAGGCCTAGGATCTTTGGAAATTTATTTAAAGGAATGAGGGTATTATTTGGTTTTACATGGGGGTGGAGAGAATATTGGTGTCTATCGGTGGTAATAAGAGTAATTGAGGATTTTTCGGTGGAAGCTGTCATTGTTTTTTTTTCCCCACGTTTCCAGTTGTTGGATGTATGATTGAGTGTGGTGGCTGTGGGTACGGAGGGATTTTGTATCGTAATGGATATGTCGTTGGCATATGTTATTAGTTTTATATCTGTTGTTTGTGGGGTGGGTAGGTCTGCTGTGTACAGGTTAAATAATAGAGGGGATAGGATGGCTCCCTGTGGGACACCATTTCTTAGTTTTACTGTTTTTGAAAGATGGTTTTTGTTGGAGACTTGGGCTGTACGATCGGAGAGGAAGTTGGAAATCCATTTTTTATAATTGTTGGGTATAGGTGAATGTAGGATTTTTTGTATGAGGTTATGTTTAGGGACTGTATCAAATGCTTTGTTGATGTCGATGGCAATGAGTATGGTCCTGTGGGATGGTTTTTTGTTCAGGCCATTTATTATGTTTTGAGAGATAGTGGTGAGGGCCGTGGTGGTTGAGTGGGATTTCCTGAATCCGTGTTGAAATTGTGGGGTTTGCATGAGTGGTTGGATTTTTGAATGAATGAGTTTTTCTAAGAGTTTGCATAGTGTGGATAGGAGGGAGATCGGGCGGTATGAAGATGGGAGGTTTGGGTCTTTCCTGGGTTTTAGTTTGGGGGTAATTATTGCCTTCTTCCATATTGCGGGGATAAAGTTGTATGTGTAAGATTTGTTGTATATTTGGGTTAGGTATGTTGTAGCTATGGGTCCTAGGTGTTTTAGATGTAAATTTGAGATATCTGGGCCTGTAGCTGGGGATTTTTTGAGTGTTTTGATTCCCTGGGTACTGTCCTGGTGAGAGAAGGGGGGGGGGTTGAAATGTGTTTAAGTGTGTGTGTTTGAGCTGTCTGGTTATTTTCCTATTGTTGTGAGTGGATTTATAGGAGATATATATATATAAAATCCATTATAAATTCTTCAAGAGATTTTTTTGAACAATTTACATAAAGTTTACGGACGATTTTTTTATTACTTTAGGGTAACAGGATAACAATAATAATAAAACCCCGAGAAGGGGGGGGGGGATGGTAAGGGAAAAAAATAAAAGCGACGGGTAGAGACAAATAATCAAGTCTAGACTCCCCCCACCCTGTATAAAAGTGGATAGGTGAGAAAGTGACTGGTTTTTAAAGCGAAATGAAAAAAGGAAGGATACAAAACAACTCGAACACCACCACTGATAGATTAAAAGTATGGATAGTGACCATCTGGGACAGCTGTTATAGAACCATTAGAAAAGATCAAAGAGGATAAATTTCAATAAGAGAAAATTCAAAATCAAAGCTTTGTGGGACACTATCGAAACTTTCGTTGGGTGCAATGCTACAACAAAAACTAATCTCAGAAATGCCGAAGAACAGTAGTGGACAACGAGTTTGAGAATAGAAAAATTTAATTAGTTGATCTTTTCTTACAAAAGCCATTCTAACAGTAATGATTGTTGAATGGGCACATACTTCGAGAAGAGAGAAATAGCTTACTAAAAGGCCAAATAAAGTTTTAAGACTAACGAAAATGTAGTCTCAACTACACCTTCCTATCGATAGGAGGGAAGTAATTAAATCTTCATAAAAATTACAAAGCTAGGCATACGTAAATTGCAGAGCGGTGGAAAAGGGCAAATAAAATTGGGAATAGTCTTAAATGAAATTAGGGGCAAAAGTTTGATATATGTAAGCATTTAGTATTTCAAATTTAGCACCAACATACAGGAGACAAACTTAACAAGAACTTTTTTTTTAATTACTTGACATACATTACTGCATTACTACGGTATTTTGCACTATTATAAATATTCTAGAATAATTTAACTCTAAAAAGGCGAAAGAAAAATTTTAGAGTGAGAACAAGTGACTGAAATAAAACAAAACTTAACAATACAAACTTTAATTCAAAAAGTTTTGAACACAGTACCCAACATAAATTAACCAAGAATGATTATACATTAAATGTATTAGATAGCACTTCTTTAACTCTAGGCTGATTGAGGACTGTATTAAACCAGCGAGTAAGACAAGGAAACTTTTCTTTTTCAGCTTTACCAAAAGAGTTTTCATATATCGGTAAAAACACAACAAAAACATAAATATCGGCCAAGGATAAACTTTCACCAACTAGATAGGTATGGTCTCTCAAGTACAAGTTTAATTTTTCAATCTGTTTTATAGCAGCATCGTAAGACTTATTTGGCTTTGTTTTTGACAGAAGTCCAGTATAAAAAATGGGTAGCAAGTCGGCATCAGAAGTAAGCATCCAACTAACGATTTGAGACTCTCTACATGTATTCTTATTCCCTTTTAATTCCAAGGGAGCTAAATGAAATGCAAATGATACATGATTCCTACCAAATTCAGTTGGTAATGAATTTTTACTGAGCTTTTCAATTTCAGATTGTATTTGAGAATTATCTAAACAAGAATACTTAGCAGCAATCAAATAAGATAAAGACATTACATCTTCCTTTTTGAATTCCTTTGACTGCGCTGGACACATTTCTTTTTCAGCGTTTTCTTGCCTAGGTTTATTACAAAGGCGTGGCAAATTTAGTTCAACTGGTGAGCAACCAAGTTTATTTTCTGCAAATTTTTTTGCAATTGATATGGCCTCTGACAATGAAGAGACATTGGTACCACACACTTGGGCGGACTCGGGTTTACCACCACCCTTTCCATTAAATATTTCAGTCAATTCCTTGACCCATTCATCTGCTCTTAAACCAGTCTGTGTTACCACTGATTTTGGTACTGAAGCCATCGCGAGAATTTTATTAATATCCTCATCGACACTTATCAACATTGTAGGTGGACCATTTTTAACTTCTTTCAAGACATCATTTAGAATTTTGTTTTGAGCAAAAGCATCTAATTGCAATACAAGATATGGGATACCTGGATTTAAAATCAGTATCTCTTTAGTAAAATAAACAACTCCTTTTGAAATAGCAGCTTTGCGTGTGCGATCAGCATCACCATACTCTTTTTTAATCATTTCTACAGTTCGTCGAAGTTGCTCTTTACGCCAATATTGCATCTGAGCATGGTTAATATTTTCAAGTATGTCTGTCAGTAATTTTACAACCTCCTTATATGGAATATTGTTGTTACTTATTTTACATTTTAAATTATGAAGTTCATTTTCTAAACTCTCTCCCTTCCGTACAGCTTTAAGAGCTTCTGGTCCGGTTAAAGCAACTATGCGACGAATTCCTTTTGCAATGGCTTCTTCTGATATTATTACTAAACTTTCAGCATGACCAGAATTCAAAAGATGGGTTCCACCACAAAACTCAATACTAGTAATACTACCAGCTTGACTATGAGGGTCTCTTTCTAATTCTTCCACCGGAATCCCAATTGAGACGACTCTCACTGGGTCAGGGTAAACTTCTCCAAATACAGCTCTTAAACCTTGAATACTTTTGGCAAGAGCAAGAGGCGAATTTTTGGCATATACTTGTTTTCGACTGAGAATCATTGTCTGACATATTTCTTCAGTTCTCTTTACCTCTTCAACTGTCATAGCACCTTTACTTGAAAAATCAAATCTAAGACGATCAGGTGCGACAAGAGAACCTTTCTGATCAGCAGCTTCCGTTAAGACCTGTCTTAGAGCAAAGTTTAAAATATGAGTCCCTGTATGGTTATTCATTAAAAATTTTCTTCTAGCAGAATCAAAGATCAAATCAAATTCGTCATTTACTTTTATTGTCCCCTCTACAACTCCAATATGACAAACATATCCACCTTTAATTTCTACGAACTCCACTTTAAATTCTGTATCTTCGTCTCCAACTTTCACCATAAATCCTTCATCAGTCATTTGCCCACCACTTTCGGCATAAAAGCATGTTTGATCAAGTATAATTCCACATCTTGAACCAGATTTTACGTCCAAAACGAACTGAGAGTCATACCTAATTGCAAGTACTTTTCCTTTGCATTTTTCAAAATGATAATTTAGACTTGAATCTGTAGCATTATAATCATATTTTGCAATGTCATTTGTATAGGGAATTTTAATATTTTTCAATTCTTCAATTGCATGAACGTCTAATTTATAAGAATTGTCTTGACCTTTTGCTATACCTTTTGATTTTTCTTGCGCTTCTTTCTTGGCGATTTCAAATTCATTCATGTCAACTTTAAGTCCTTTTTCTTCAGCCATTAACTGTGTCAAATCTACAGGAAATCCATACGTATCATAAAGTCTCCATGCAACATCTCCAGGAATATTATTAGAACTGCCTAATTTATGTATAGTTCTTTCCAATAACTTATGTCCCCGATCTAATGTCTTTAAGAACTGTTGTTCTTCTTCATTTATTGTATCCTTAATATAATCTACGTCTTTACTTACTTCTGGAAAAATATCTTTCAAGGTGATGACTACATCATCAATAAGAGAAGCAAATATACTTGGCTTTGCTTTCAACTTTTCTGCAGCAAACCTAACACCTCTTCTTAATATCCTTCGTAAAACATAGCCTCTGCCAGTGTTATCAGGTAAGCCACCATCTGACAATGCAATTGTAAGAGTTCGTGCATGATCAGCTACTACTCTATATGCCATGTCAATGCCATCTATATCTTCATCTCCTACCTTACCAGTATATGGTCGTATTCCTGTTTTATTTTGAATGGCATTAAACAAAGGAGTGAACAAATCAGTGTCATAGTTAGAGTTTTTGTTTTGGAGAATTGATACCAATCTTTCCAAACCCAAACCACAATCAATATGTTTTTTAGGTAAGCTTTTCAATGAGCCATCATTTTCCCTATTGAACTGTATAAAAACTAAATTCCAAATTTCTAATACATTAGGGTCATCTTGATTAACCAGAGTGGATGCATTTCTATTTCCAATTCTGTCAAAATGAATTTCTGAACAAGGTCCACAAGGTCCTGTATCACCCATCTCCCAGAAGTTATCTTTCATATTACCAGGAATAATTTTTTCTGGTGATACACCCAAATCAATCCATATTTGTTTACATTCTTCATCAGGTTCAAGACCTTGCTCATGTGAGCCGCCAAAATAAGTCACATAAAGTCTATCTTTTGGCAATTTGAAAATATCGGTCAGAAGTTGCCATGCCCAGGAGCATATTTCCTTTTTAAAGTAATCACCAAAGGACCAATTTCCAAGCATTTCAAAAAAGGTATGATGATACAAGTCTTTTCCTACGTCATCTAAGTCATTATGTTTTCCTCCAGCTCTGATGCATTTTTGAGAGTTTACTGCTCTTCTCAATTTTGCCAAAGGACTACTAGGATCAACAGAACCTAAAAATATTGGTTTAAATTGATTCATCCCAGCATTGGTAAAAAGAAGAGTTGGATCATCCAGTGGGATAGTTGGAGAGCTATGAACATATGTATGATCAAGTTTTTCTTTAAAATAATTTAAAAATGTGTTTCTAACTTCAACAGCTTTCATTGTTTATAACCTGAAAAAAAAAAAAAAATTATTATTATTATTACCAAAATTATTAATTTATTTACATATTTATGCAGAGCATAGTGGTTTTACACCGTTATATGTTACACTTCAGTTTTACACCACCATGTTGTCTCATTGTAACTGTCTGTAAATAAAAACTAAATTTTGTTTAAATAATTCAAACTTAGAGGGACACAGAAAAATCAAATGGAAAGTTTTCATATGAAATAAAAATTTTTATGATATTAATTGTTTTGTGAGACGGTAAAACTAACCTAGTATTTCTTGAAGTATTTTTGTTTTTTAAAATTAAATTTTAGACTTTTTTGCATTTATTGTCATATATATATATATATATATATATATATATATATATATATATATATATATATAATATATATATATATATATATATATATATATATATATATATATATATATATATATATATATATATATATATATATATATATATATATATATATATATATATATATATATATATTTATTGATATTTTTTATTTTGTCATTTTTTCTCATTTGTGGATGCGGATATAGCGTTTTCGTCAAGTGCTGATGCGGATGTTTAATTTTCGAAAATGTGGATGCGGATGTTGAATTTTTCGAAGATGCGGATGTTGAATTTTCGAAAATGCGAATGAGGACGCGAATGCAAAAATGAATCACACTCATTATATATATATATATATATATATATATATATATATATATATATATATATATATATATATATATATATATATATATATATATATATATATATATATATATAATATATATATATATATTATATATATATATTTTAACTCTCCTAACTACAATCTTGCACAATTTAATTTTTAGTTCCTATCTTAGATCCTCTAACTTAAACGAATATCCCTTGTCAGACACTTTTGACTTTATGCCTAAATTCTTTTTCTTTTAGCATTTGCTTCATGACAAGCTTGATATTGAATCTCTGTATACAAATCTTCCTATTTCTGAAACCATCAACTTAACTAATGAATTATTTCACAACAATCAAAACATTGTGGGAATGAATCATCTCTCATTCACCAAACTTTTAAAATTATTTGTTGAAGATTCTATATTCCTTTTCAATGGAGAACTATGTCCAAATTGATGATATGACTATGGGTTCTCCTTTAGGCCCTGCTTTTGCATATAGCTTTCTGTTATTATGAAAAACAATGGATCTGGCAATGTTCCCTTCTGTTCAAACACCCTTCTATATCGCTGCTACATAGTGACTGCTTCGTAGTTTTCAAGGAGAAAGCTTATGCCAATATGTTTCCACAGTATATGAATGAGACACAACAGCATGAGATTCACTATGGAACAAGAAGTTAATAATTCCCTATTTTTTCTAGATGTATATGTTACGCATATTAACAACATACTTAAAACATATGTCTATAGAAAACCTACTTATACCCTTCTTGCTACAAACCATATTTGCAATATACCTCTTAAGTTTACTCTATTAGGTCTATGATCTAGAATCTATAGAACATTTAAAATTTGCTCTGACTGGCATTTATTCCATAAAGAGATAGCATTTTTTTAAAAAGAAAAATTCCATTTTAATTTATTCCCTAAGTTCCAAGTGGAAAAAAGTATTAACGAGTTTCTTGCTGATATCTTTAGAACTACTCATCATTTTCCTACTGTTCCTAAGCAAAAAATAAATCTAAAGCTTCCATATTTAGGGTCCCTTACATCCCAAATTAACAAAAATATTCTTACTGTACTCGAAGCTACATTCCCCCAGTGCCAGTTTATTCTTACAAATTAGAACTCCCTCTCAATTCACATTTTCTTCAGACACAAGGAATCTATCCCAATGCTTCTCAGATCCTCATTAATTAATTTATTTAAGTGTTCCAGCTGTAATACGTAGGACAAACTGATCTATATTTAAAAGTGAGGATTGATAAACATAAGAGGAGTTTCCTTCAGAACTGACCTTCCTCTTTCCTCTCCTGAACCTCCCAATAAGAGACCATGGAGATACCCACTCTTTTTCTTCTTCCAATTTCTCTATACTTGAAGAAAAGATAAATGTAATGAAGAAAAACGGTGAGTACGTCCATGGTCTTTTATGGCAGAGTGTACAGGAGAGCAAAGAGGAAACTCCTCTATGCTTATCAATCCTTACTTTCAATTGTAGACCAGTTTGGCCAACATATGCCTCATTACAGCTAGCACACTTTAATAAATTAATGAGGATCTGAGAAGCATTGGGTGAGATCCTCTGTGTCTGAAAAAACTATAAATTGAGAGGGAGTTATAATTTATAAGAATGACCTTGCATTGTTGGAATGTAGCTTCAATTATAGTAAGAATATTTCTATTATGTTGAGATGTAAGTGATCCTATATACAGAGGTTTTAAGTAAATTTTTTGGGGTACAGAAGGAAAATGAAGAGTGGGTCTGAAGATATTAGTGAGACACTCATTAATTAATACTTTTTCCACTTGGAACTTTGGGAGTAAATTAAAATGGGAAAAAGTATTTTAATAAATTCCACCTCTGTATGTATATATATATATATATATATATATATATATATATATATATTATATATATATATATATATATATATATATATATATATATATATATATATATATATATATATATATATATATATATATATATAAGAACCGACCGGGACCCCGGCCCCGGCCCCTTCTAAAAATCAGGGAAAACCGGGGTTGCCAGCCGGGGTTAAAATGGGAAATTATACTTGAGGGGACAATAAAATTTCAAATTTTTTTTTTTTTTTTTTCAGCCGATTCTCTTGAAATTTTCAGTGTATATTGCTTTTCTCTTTTTCTAGTGTTTTCCTGAGTCTATAACTATTTAAAATTTTTTTTTTTTTTTTTTTTTTTAAATTTGACCCTTTTCAAATGAATGGCGAGGCCAAACCACTTTTCGGAATAACCTGAAATTTGTACTGTATATTTAGAATTCTATTGGCAACAAAAACTTGTGACAGACTTTTGTTCCTAGAGTTACAGGAAAAATGTTATAAGCCAAAAACTTAACAACTATTAAAAAAAAAAAAAAAAAAAAAATCCACCTTTTCGGACAAAAAAAAAAAATAAAACAAAAAAACTACAACTATAACATTTATTTTTGGTGGGTGTATAGAGGAGGGATGGGGATACAAATTCCTCTCTATTCTTTATTCAATGCGATTCGTTGGTTTAGAGATATAGCATTGAAGACAGTCAATTTTTTGACCAAATTTCATAAATTCCCAAAGTTTTTTAGGATATATCTCTCTTCAAACAAATAGCACTATATATATATATATATATATATATATATATATATATATATATATATATATATATATATATATATATATATATATATATATATATATATATATATATATATATATATATATATATATATATATATATATATATATATATATAATTTTTTTTGTCTCCTCTGGTGAGCAAAGACCGGAGGCCCACCAAATCCCATCAGAATTGGGGAACATTATGAATCTGGTCGCTAATGGCTGACGTGACACGACACACGGCAATTGAAAATGTGCAAGTCAAAAGAAGTTGGGAAAATAGATAAAGGGAGTGTGTTCCAGACTTTACCAGTAAAGTACATGTAAAGAGTGAGCACAGCGGTTAAGTCTGGGGTCAGAGAGTTGGACAGAGAAAAGATGAGACTGTGTAGAAAGTCGTATAGCACGAGGTTTTCTCAATGGAGGAGGTATGCAACGAGTGTTCAGAAGAGCAGCATCCGTTGTAATAGCGATAGTATAGAGAAAGTGATGCAACAATTCGACGGGAAGAAAGAGATTGGAGAGAGTAAGTAAGAGCAAAAGAGTTTATAAGATGAAAGGCCCTAGACTCCACCTTTTCGAGAAGAGCTGCATTTGTGGAACCACCCTAGATGTGCGAGGCGTGTACCATACAGGGGCGAACAACACCCCAATACAGAGCAAGCAACTGGGGTGGCGTAAAAAAAACCACGAAGGCGCCTCAGAACACCCAACATCTTAGAATCTTGTTTAGTGAGAGAAATAATGTGATCTTTCTAAGAAAGATAACAAGAAAAGGAAACTCAGAGAATATTGAGGACAGATGAAGGTTTGAGTTGAGTATTTTCGAAGAAGATATCATAGTTGTGGGGAAGATTGTGTTGAGTAGAAAGATGGAGTAATTGAGTTTTTGAGGCATTGAAAGCGATTATGCTTTCTCTCTCCCACTTTGAAATACGAGAAAGATCAGAGGTCAGTTGCTCCAAGGCCATCCTTCTTGAATCTATCAACTGTTGTTGGGAGGGACGTCTTTCAAATTGAAAGGAGTAATGAAGGGTGGAGTCATCGACATAGGAGTGTATAGGAGACGAAGTAATAGACAGAAGATCATTATTAAAAATTAGAAAAAGAGTTGGAGATACAACAGATCCTTGAGGAACACTACTATTTATAGATTTATAGGAAAAACGGTGGCCGTCTACAATAGCTGATAAAGAACAACCAGAAAGAAAATTAGAGAAAAGGTTACAGAAAGAAGAATAGATTTTGAAAGAAGGGAAGTTTGGAAATCAAAGCTTTGTGCCAGACTCTATCGAAGGATTCGATATGTCGTGCACCACAACGAAAGATTCACCGAAACCCCTAAGAGCGGAGGACCAAGAGTCAGAAAGTAGGGAAAAAGATCACCAGTAGAACGTTCTTTACGAAAGCCATACTGGCGATCAGAGATAAGATTAGAAGAATTAAGGTGTTTCCAAATTTTCCTGTTAAGGAATTTTTTTGGAGAAAATCCATATAATCATTAATTTAAGTGAATTTTGGCTATTCTACACCTTTCTTATAATTAAAAACCTCAATTAAATTTATATCTAATTTTTTTTAAAGTAAAATTTCAGTGCTTTTGACCTCTTTACAATTTTTAGGCAACCCCGGCCAAATTCCAGCCCCGGTCGGTCCCTATAAATAAATATATATATATATATATATATATATATATATATATATATATATATATATATATATATATATATATATATATATGATAGGCACCCAATTTTACGCAAAAACACGTCTACCCACACACCCATGTCACAATACTCTCCTCCAACCTACCCCACAGAGACTAACACAGCCTCCATCGTCCACCGGCGCCTTTTACAAACAGATCCTAAATCACATCCCCCCCTCCTCCCCCCAATACCACAACAACCAAACATATACACACTCAATTAACACATTCATACATGATCAACAGACCTCCAAACAACACACTAAACGAACCCCCCCCCCCCACCGAAATAAACCCCGACTTCAACAACCTCCCAAGACACTTACAAACCTCACTTGCAAGATTGAGATGCGGGCACCACCCAAACCTACAACATTACAAACACAAATTCAAAATAAACCAGGCAGCATCTCCCACCTGTACTAGATGCGGAATGGCCCCGGAGACCGTGGAACACTTTCTATTACGCTGTCCTTCCAACTCTCGCCCCAAAATCTTCTGGGGCATCACTTCTTTGAAGGATCTCTGGACGAGACCGACTGCGGCAGGAAGCTTCATTAGCGAAGTGTGGCCGCCTCAACATGGGGTAGTCAGGGGGTGAGAAGGTAAAAAAAAAAAAAAAAAAGGTATATATATATATATATATATATATATATATATATATATATATATATATATATATATATATATATATATATATATATATATATATATATATATATATATATTAGTGATGGATCGCATGTCATATTTTCTCATTTGCAGATGCGGATATAGAATTTTTTGTCAAGTGTGGATACAGATGCCATCATATATACCTGTATATATATATATATATATATATATATATATATATATATATATATATATATATATATATATATATATATATATATATATATATATATATATATATATGGATATTCCTTGAGGAAATTTTTTTATTTTTTTTGAGAAAATCTGAATGCATACCCTCTATTTTACCAAAATTTCTGAACAAGGTCCACAAGGTCCTGTATCTCACATCTGACAATGCATTATACATTGAATGGCATTAAAAGGAGCATAGTGGTTGTACACCACTATATGTTACACTTCAATTTTACACCACAAAATATTATGCATGGATCAATAAGCTCAATGTAATAACCTCTTTAAAATCCTTATTAAGAAAGTTCAGCACTTCAATTAACTACTTTCCTTTGAAAAAGTTTTTAAAACAACTTGATTGAGATATTTATTTATATTAATGTGATTTCATTTGTCTCAGAATGATTTAAAATATGGTATTTCAAGCATGTTCATTACTTGTTGTATTTTGCATTCAAATGCATTACATAAAACTAATTCATATATATTAGGCAGCAGGGAAAATACAATATATAAGCCAAGTGGCCTATTACCGATTATCGATTAATCGGCCGATTACCAATTAATCGGCCTTTCATCAATTACACCAAATAATTTAAGTTAATACTGAGAAAAAGCAGTTATCAACTTTATTATTTATTATTAATAACTATGCATGTTTCCATTATTAATGTAAATCATTTTTATTGCTTACTTTTCAGATATTTAAAAAAATAAAAATTTTAAATTTTAAAAATAACTCTAGATTCTAGAATCTCGATTATAGAGATATAAATAATTAAATATTAATTACACTTTATAACGAAAGCAGTATATCAACCAGTTATTGTTGGAAGTACTTTGATGTTCATCCTAAGGATAAACAGTAAATGTATTTTTAAACTATGTAAAGCCACGATATCAAGAGGTGGCAAATCTGCAAAAAGTTATACAACGACAAATATGTTGAACCACATTAAGAAATTCATTCAGATGAAGCAAAAGCTGAAACGGAAAAGGCAATATGATTGGTCACAGCCAAGTACTTCAGAAGCAAGTTGCAGCAACTATGAGCCTCCAAAAAAAGTTCAACCAACTATACAATCAGTTTTAGTAAAGAGTAAAATTTGGAATATTAACGATCATAAGTTCCAAGAGATATATTATCTGATAGGAGACATGATAGCTGTTGATATTCAACCATATTCTTTAACATCTGACATTGGATTCCAAAGGCTTATTGAAAAACTCTGTCCTAATTGCAGAATTCCATCAAGAAAATATTTCACAGACAAAATAATCCTGGATATATTTATGAAAGTAAAAGCAAAAATTCAGATATCGCTTGATGAAATTAGCAGTCTTTCTTTGACCACAGACATTTGGACAGCTTCAACAAATAATGCTCCATTTCTGAGTGTGACAGGCCATTGGCTTTCAGATGAGTTTGAACAATGTAGAGCTGTGCTTAGAGTTGTTCCTTTCCCTGGTTCACATATAGCTGAAATAATAAGTGAACAACTACACATTGTTCTGAATGAGTATAAGATCTCAAAAAAAATTTTTCTTGTACTATGAGTTTCCGCCGCAAATATGGTTGGTGGTATGAATAAGTATGGTGTACAGTCACTATCATGTTTCATACGCACATTGCAACTTTCAGTAAATGATTCAATATTTTCGCAAAAGGCTGTGAGCAATATAACTGCAAATAGCAGAAAAATAGTATCACACTTTAATCATTCTTCATTAGCGATTAGCAAATTAACTGAAATCCAGGAGCAGCTTAAATTGGACAAACATAAACTGATTCAAGATCTGTCTACTCGCTGGAATTCAACATATAATATGTTGAAAATAAATTTAGAACAGCTAAAAGCTCTTATAATGTATGCTGTTGACAATGACATTCCAACTTTATCAAGTTACCAATGGACAATTGTTGAAAAAGTTGTCCAGTTATTAAGTCCATTTGAAGACATCAGCAAAGAATCAAGTAACAGAACATCAACTATATCAATGATAATACCTACAATTTTAGCTCTCAGATTATTTCTATTAAATCTACCAAACATACTGGTGAATTTAGTGGAATTATATCAACTATTGAAGAATTCAGTGCATCAACTAAAAAAAGATTTGCATCATACATAAATGAAAAATTTCTGTGCTTGGCTACTTTTCTCGATCCCAGATTTAAATTGAAATTTCAAAAGGATGTCATTAAAGAAGACACTATTAAGAAATGGGTTATGGATATTGTAGAACATCAATCTGAGATAAATTCTATTGATAGTCAAACAGGAGACAGCTCTTCTAATGATGATCAAGATAATGAAACTTATGAAAGTGTACCTAAAACTGTTTCCCTTTCAAAACTGTTACATGATTTTGAGTCAAATGAGCCTATGAAAATAATTTCAGACTTAGATGTTGCAAGTACAACAGATGTGCAACCCATACTCAAGAGGAGTAAATCTGTGACTCGTAAATGCTCAAAGGAACTGGATTGCCAATATTTAACTCTACCAACACTTCAAAGAAGCGAAGACCCATTTCTTTGGTTGAAAAAGACATGGGAGACTTTACCAATATTGAGCAATTTGGCTTCAAAATATCTAAGCGCACCATCATCATCTGTTGAGAGTGAAAGACTTTTTAGTACTATGAACAACAAGAAAAAGGCTGTGTCCTGAAAATGGGAAACTCTTATGTTTCTGCATTATAACTTAAGAGTATTGAACTTTAAATACTGATGAGCTTGAGAGCTGAGATAGAAGACAACATAAATTGAATATCAACAGTATAAACAAAAAACATGGAAAACTGCCAAAATTTAGTAATTTTTTTATGCAATTTGTATGTATTTGTATTAATAATGAGTCAATTATAGTATGTTAATGTTTCATAATTTATGAATGATTTCTTAATAAAGTAAAAAAAAAAAAAAAAAAAAAAGGCAAAAGCCATAATAGCAGCAAGACACAAAATGAATTAACAATTTTGAAAAATACATTGGTATGGTTATATGTTACTGCATCGAAGCGATCTGATGATTAACTTGGCAGTTATAAAATAGTCTTGTAAAGGTTGGTTTGTTCTGGTAAAGGATTTAAGCAATCGGCCGATTAATCATGTGAATAGCCGATTACCGATTAATCGGTAATATGGCTGATTATCTGCCGATTAATCGGTGCTTCCTTAATAGGAACATAGGAAAATAGAGACAGTTAGAAGCCACAAGGGCCTATCGAGACTGTCCCAGTCCAAACAAATAATAACAATAACAATACTAATGCATGCACAAAAGACTAGGTCTATCCCATCCCTAGTTATCAGTTCATTCATGCAAAGATAAAAGTAAAACTAAGCCCAATTATACATGCAATGATCTTGATGATGATGATCTTGGAGAGCTGACTTGAAATATACAATAAATAGGTGGACTGTAGGGACTAACCAGGGTTGGAATTTTGCTAGGGCCAAAGTCTGCCAAATTTGGCCAGGGATGAGGTTGCCTAAAATTTGTAGCGATCAAAACCACCAAAATTTTAAGTTAAGAAATTAGATATAATTTTAATTGAGATTTTAATTATAAGGAAGTAGAGTAACTCACATTCACTTAAATTAATAATATGCATTTTTTCAACAAAAAAATCAGAAATTTACAGATTTTGTAAATAAAAGTTGAAAAGACTACAAAAATTTTTAAAAATTCTTTTTGATTCACAATAGTCATGCAACAGGTTTACTTAGGTAAAATGAAAATAAAAAAAATTAACATCAACGATAACTCTCTTGCTTTTTGGAAGGCAGAAGGGCATTCTAGGACAGATAGACCAAAAAAAATTCAATTTTACACCACCAAATCTCAGAATTTAATGAAAATTGGTGCATTGGCTTATTTTACCTTGCAAAGCCACTGATTTCAATAGAAATATCCTGTGGCGAATACTTTTTGAGCTATGGGGGTCCAAACTCTCTTAAACTTCAAGGGATCATATTTACCTTAATTTTCAAAATAAACCAAATATATTATATATATTTAGATTTGGAATCTGAAAGATTAGACACATCTATTGATGGTAATATATTGATTCTACAATGAAAGTTCCCCCCTTTTAAAAGTTTCCCCCACCCCTCTTGGAAGGTGAAATCATTATTTTTTAATTTTTTTTAAATGAAATTTAGCCTTTCATCTATCAAATAAAGCAATAAAATGTAAGTGTATGAGCTATTTAGGTTATTTAAATAATTATAAAAAAATAAGATAAATTTTTTAAAATGTTTATTATGGGTATTTAAAAAAAAATTTACTAGCAAAATAAATTTTTTTAGTAAAATATATATTTCAAAGATTTTAATATATTTTTATTTGACTATGACATAATTTTACTAAGGGTAAGCATTATAGGCATATATACACAAAATTTTATTGTTTAAAAAACAAAATGTCTAGTTTATTTTTGGAAAATGAATATTGTATCATATTAGTTCCTGCTTTAAAGCTTGGTGTACTTAGGACCCCCATCCCCCATGAAGGTACTAATGAAATATGACACATATCATCAATTTGTGGATAATAGTAATAAATGCTATATCCAGATAGTTGTAAAAATTTAATGTAATCTTCAAAGTTTTCCTCATATGATTAAATGAACCCTACCCACTTCTCATCATTATAAGTACAGACAATATAGTCTGCATATTCTAGTTTGATAGAAACTTCAAGAGTTTGCATTTTAGATTCTTTAGTCTGCTATTTGCAATTTCTTCCCAGACAATATGGCATGACAATTCAAAAACTTTAATGTTTCCATCAGTTCCTGAGATGAATCTATGAAATTTCTGTATTCCTACAATAAGCATTGTAAAATACAATCTTGCATTAAGGATTCTTTCATTTACTTTCCGTGTTCTAAAGTTGTATAAAATATGTAACATTTGTCAAGATTCTCTTTGCAGAGCTTTGAGAAGAAAAAAAAAAAAAAAAAAAAAAAAAAAAAAAGAGAGAGAGAGAGAGAGAGAGAGACCACTGGTGTATCAATTTCATTTAATTTTTAAAATAAATGGGAAAATAAAACATTTGCTAAAAAACCATAAAAATACATTTATATAATACAAACCAATATGGCAACCTGGAATTCAAAAAATTTGCAAAAATACTGAAAACTAAATCTTTTGTACTCAATATAAAAATTCTTTTATAATTTTTTTTTCTTATGCACCTTTCCTTTACAAATTATTTGTGAAATGGATCTAAGCATATTTCATCTTTATATTTTGGAGATCATAAAAATACTTCAACGTGGAAATTACTTATATTTTTAAGGGAAATAGCACTTTACTCAGATCAATATGTTTCAGTAAAATAAACAAAAATTTCATGCAATTTAAATACTGAATCATACATATTACACACATACCAAAACTATTCTTATACTCTTTTCTCCGTAAATAATAAAGCAAAAATGCTTCGAAATGTCAACCACGGTAGGGATGCTGAAAGAGTTTCGATATATATCGATATAAATATTTTTTACGATAGTATCGAAAAATATCGATGATATTTTCAAAATCGATATATCGATATTTTATCCTCAGTATCGAACCAACAATATTTTTTTTTTACTTCTAGAAATTTTTAATATAAGAGATATACACCTAGAATAGTTCCAGACATGAGTGTACCAACATTCCTACTTGCATTTCAACGCTTTTTTAATCATTATCCTATCCCAGATTACATATACTCAGATAATGCTCGTACATTTAACAAAGGTGCCAACTTTCTATCTAAAGCTCTAGAGTCCAATGAGTTTAAGAAAGAGTTAAATTCATATATATGAATTATCTTGGGATAATATAATTAAAGTAAATGATATTGTATTAATAAAATCTGGAATCAAGCCATGTCCATTCTGGATGTCTAGTTATAGTTTTAGAATTAATAATAGGACATGATAATAAAATACATTCAGAAAAGGTTAAAAAAAAGTAATGGACAAATAGCTCATCATTCTATAAATAATCTATATCCTTTGGGAATGTCTTTATTTCATGAGAAGACATCTCCTCAAGAGTTTTCAGTTTCTGCTGATGAAACTGTATACCTAAAGGGGATAAGGACAGGTCAGAATTGGTGATACATAAAGGGGATAAGGACAGGTCAGAATTGGTGATTGGTAGATCTAAAAGACAAGCAGCTATTAAATGTGACAAGTTAATAAAATCAAATTTAAACTTGATGTAATATTTGTAGCTTATTTGCAACTCTCTTTGGAGAGTGTAATAAAATTGTTAAAATATTGATTAAAAAGGTAAAATCATTTAATATAAAATTTTTCATTTGTTAAAATATTACGTCGCTATAAAGTGACGCATGCGCAGAGAAAAGGAGTTAAAATCATACTATTTTCTTAATCGAAAAAACAGTCTCTATTTTAAACTACTGTAAGGTAGAAGTGCTGTGCCTGGCTAGTTAATTCCAGAACTTGGTTAAATATAAATTTATTACTAATAGGGAAATATATTGTAAGATAAGTATCCTAAATAAGACTATTATATTAGCTTATACGATTCAATATTTTAAATTGAAAATCTTCAATTTCATCGTGCTGAGAGTTTACAATATACCTCAAATAATTCCTTCTGGCTGGTTTTGGTAGTAAGCTAGCTTATATTTGGCCATTTATACTAAGGTTTGTGCCTGGGATAGTTAGGAGGGGGAGAAACTTAAAAGGTAAGAAGATTTTTAATTGTAAAATTATAAATAATAATAATATAAATTCCATTAAATATATATATATATATATATATATATATATATATATATATATATATATATATATATATATATATATATATATATATATATATATATATATATATATATATATATATATATATATATATATATATATATATATATATATATAGTGTAGTTACCCAAAATATAAAATAACGTTTTCTTTAATCAAAAATATTTTAAAGTGTTAACTAGTGAATTGTGTTCATTTTGTTTTAAAATAAGAAACCAACAGTTAAACCCTTGTGATAATTAAAAATAAAGTTTCTTTCTGTAATAAAAATAATTATAATAAATATATAAAAATCTAAACTATTAATTAAAATATAATGTAAATTTTAAATTATTACCATAACAAATTCTTAATTCACTTTTCCCTCCAAAACTATTCTACCGCGAAATTTGAATTAAGGTAAAACTATTATGATAAACTATTATAAAATATAAAAATATATTTCTTTTACATATTATATTGTATTATATTTCAAATAAAAATGTTTATGTTAGAAATTTTAAATATAATGTATTTTAAAATATAATATTTAAATTTATTATAAAACAATATTTACAACTTTAAATAAATAAAATTTTATATGTTATTTTAATATGAATTTGTTAAACTTTAATAATAGTAACGTTGTAAACAATTTTTGTTAAAATTAGGGAATAATAAATAAAGTGGAAAACTCTCTACTTTTCTTACACCTTCCCAAATACTGAGATAATTTCAGAAGGCATAGAAATAGTAGTAACCTTTCCCTTTATTCCGAGGAGCTGAAGAAGAATCCGCCTCTAAGCCAAGCTGCCCAAGAAGAAGACGTCCCAAGCAGAAGCCCTAGAAGAAGCAGTCCCAAACAGAAGCCCTAGAAGAAGCAGTCCCAAGCAGAAGTCCAAAGAAGCTGCCCTTAGAAGAAGAAGTTCCAACGCCTCTGCTACCCAAAAAGGAAACCCAGTTTGGCAGTTCCTTTTGCCTTCGACTGTGGTTCACCTTTTGAAGTGGCCTTCCACCTGAGGCTGCAGACGTTCCACGGGCCTGAAGAGAAGTGGTGGCTACCACACGCCTACCAGTCGGCATTCCACAAAGGGAATTAGGAAACACCCAGCCTTCCTGACGATCCCCTTCGCTACAACAAAGTGTAGTGACCTCCTGGACCATACATTGGTCAAGACAGAGATAGTTAGGTCACTATATATATATATATATATATATATATAATATATATATATATATATATATAATATATATATATATATATATATATATATATATATATATATATATATATATATATATGAGCCTCTCCTATCCTGATTCAGACAAATAAGACACCGTCATCAAACATGCATGCACTTAAAAAATACACAAATTTTTTGGCTTAAATTTTATTTTATAAAAGGACAGAAAATTACTTAAAATTTCTTAGTAAAAAAAAAACAAACAAACCAATAAGAATAAAAAAATATCGGGATTCGATACTGAAGATAAAATGTCAATGAATCGATATATTGGCTTTAAAAATATCATCAATATTTTTCTGATTCTATCATAGACTGTAAAAGTCTATGGATTCTATCGTAAAAATATCGATATCGATATATCGAAACTCTTTCAGCATCCCATATCGGTTTTAGAAAATATCGTTTTAATTATATATATATATATATATATATATATATATATATATATATATATATATATATATATATATATATATATATATATATATATAATATATATATATATATATAATATATATAATAATATATAGATCTGGATAGAATTTCCCAGTGGGGTCGTCTCAACCTTGTGAAATTCAACTCTTTAAAAACTCAACTTCTAGAAATCTCTCTCTCAAAGACACCTCTTAACTTTTCTATTTCTTTCGATGGTTCTCCCGTCTCTCCTCTTGACAATATAAACATCCTTGGCCTTCAAATAAACAAAAAAATGTCTTGGAAACCTCATATCACAATGGTTGCTAGGGTGGCCTCAAAGAAGCTGGGAGTTCTGTTTAGACTGCGAGAATTTTTTTCTTCCTCGCAGTTACTCCAATTATACAAGGGTCTCATCCGCCCTTGTATGGAGTACTGCTCTCATATCTGGGGTGGCTCAGGTTTCACCCGTCTTTTGGATAGGGTTGAGTCAAAGGCTAAAAGACTTATAAACTGTCCCGCTCTTTCTAATTCTCTTGACTCTTTATCTTTGCGACGTGATGTTGGTGCCTTGTCACTTTTCTATAGGTACTACAGTGGCAAATGCTCGAGGGAACTATCCACCCGTGTACCTCCACCTTTACGGCGTCCTCGCAGCACAAGGGGTGAAATGTCCGCGCATCAATTTTGCGTGGACATAGGCAACTCCAGGCTTTTCCGCTGTGGTGCCTCTTTCTTTCCTGCCACCTCTGTTTTGTGGAACTCTCTTCCATCTTCTGTATTTCCCTCTGCATTTAATCTCAATTTCTTTAAAGCCCGCGTCTGCGCCCACCTGAGAAATTTGCGTTAGTGGGGATTTTGTACTCTATTTACTTTCATTTTTATTCTTTTAACACCCCCTCCTTAAATAGGGCTTTGCCCGTGAGTGGTGATGATGTGTAAAATATATATATATATATATATATATATATATATATATATATATATATATATATATATATATATATATATATATATATATATATATATATATATATATATATATAATATAATATATATTATATATATTGTTGAGATTTTCTGTGGCGTTGAAACCCCTGAAAACGCTTATTAGCAAATAAGTAGCTGCTATGCCTAGAATAAACCAAATTCTATTACATTAATCTACAAATAATAAAAAGAAATTAATAAAGAACTCACCATTTATTATGTTCTGCAAATAGTTAAATTAAACGTGTATTCTGAGAGTGTTTATTTAGTTTCCAAAGTAATTAAACTTGGATGTTTGGCTTATTCGTTTAAGCTCATAGGCAAATTATTAAAATAGTAAACTAGGTAACTTTTCAGCCAATGTAGGAACACTACTTCCAACCCAAACAAGCAAGAACTCTCAAAAACTCTTCTTAAAACCTAAGGCCCATTTATACAGTAAAGTCTGGTCAATCATTCAATTCAAGCTAAAATCTAACTCAACTAAAATCTATATATGGTTTAACTCTCTTAGTGTAAGGTTGTGCTTGTTAGAGCTCCAATGCTGGTGTGTGTGTTTTGTGTGTGTGTTTTTTTTTTTTAATCTTAAGTGTGTGTTGTGTTTTTAACTTTTCTTTAAGTGCATAGTGTTTTAATCTTTTAGTGTTTTAATCTCTGTGTTTTAATCTCTTGGTGTTTTAAATTAATTATAGGTTATTTTTTATTGTCTGCGAAGATCGTCATTTTCAGATAAGTATTGTTTTAAGCTAAGTAAACTTTTACCATTTTAAATTTACTATATATTTTCTTCGGTCTTTTAACTGAACTTCCTTAGCAAGTTACTTTACAATTTCTTTTGATAATTATAGCTTTATAATTTTTAATTATTGATTTTTTTGATAGTTTTAATAATTTTAATATTGGTTATTTTGTTTTAATGTTAGTTTACGATACTGTGTGCTTGCGTGAGTGCGTGTGTGCGTTAGTGTGTGTGCGTGCGTGTGTCCGTGATTGTGTGTGTCTGCGGGTTTTTTTTTTTTTTTTTTTTTTTTTTTTTTTTTTTTAAATGTCTAATCTGTGTGTTCGTGGGGTTGGGCGTAGGCGGGGGCTTTCTATTACCTTTGCTAATGTCCGTGGCCTTCGATCTAATTTAGCGTCTGTTGAACACCACCTCTCTTCCTCTCTCTAACCTATGCTTCTGTCTGAGACCCAGCTGGACAGGGATTCCTTCTCTAGTAATCTTAATGTCTCTGACTACAACTTTTTTCACAATTTCCGTCTAAATGGTAGAGTCTGTGCCTATATTAATATTAACACTCCTGTGACACGTCTCGAAAATCTAGAATCTCCTAATTTCGATGTTTTATGGCTAAAATCTGTCTTCCTACTACTACTATTATCTTGTGTTTCTGCTACTGCTCCCCTAATGGAACAGATTTTCCAGTTTTTTTCAATATCTTACTACTACTCACGAGACTGTCACTTCTTCTCATCCAATGCTGAAGTCCTCTATTTAGGGATTTCAACGTACACCACACTGAGTGGTTGGGTCCTCTCATACTGATACAGGTGGGAGGGAGGCCAAATCATTCAGCATTCTTAACGATCTGGAGCAGTTGATTAGGGAACCACACACATTCCAGATCGTCCTAACCAATTCTTAAATACACTTGATTTATGCTTCACCACTACTCCTTCTAGTTATAAATACACCATTTTCCCTCCTATTGGTAACTCTGACCATAATCTTATAGCTCTTAATTATAATGCTTTCTCTCCAACAGCTCCACCATGCCCTAAACGTATTTTCTGGCACTTTAATCGGGCTAATTGGGGGGGGGCAATGCGCCGCTTCTTTGCTAACTATCATTGGAGTGAATCTTGCTTTGTCTCGGGGGACGCTTCTGTCTCTGCTGAAAAGGTAGGGCCGTAATCCTTAACGGGATGGGCAGTTATCCCATCTTCAACTAAATCTTTTTCTCCTCAAAATCCTTGTTCGATGCAATTGTTCTCTTGCCTTCGGGAGAGAGACAATGCTTTTCGTGAATGGAAAAACTCTCCTTCTCCTATCACTCTTGCTAATTTTCTCACTCGGAATCGTTGCAGGATGTTCTTCGACGGACTAAGCGTACTTTCATTAAAAGGAAGTGCGCTGACCTCCATGGCTCTCCTACTGATAAAAATTTCTGGCCTCCTGTCAAAAATATCTCTAAAAACTTCTGTAAATCTGCCTTTCCTCCTCTTATTCGCTTTCATGTGTTCTGTGCTAATACTCCTCTAAAAGCTAAACTCTTCGCCTCCTTTTTTCATCTAATTCCACCCTGCTCGATTCTGGCATCCCTCCTCCTACTTTCTCCTCTCAGGTGTCCCATGCTCTACCTATAATTACTCATGATCGGTGCATGGATCCTGAAATCTATGAAGTCAGGCAAGGCCAGTGGCCTGGATGGCATTCCCCTCGTGTTCTGAGGGAGTGTGCTTCCGAGTTGGCCCCTGTCCTCGTTCAGCTCTACTCTCTATGCCTTAATACTAATACTTTTCCTCTATGCTGGAAGCGTTTTTCACCGAAAAAAAGTAGCCGTTCTGACCCTTCTAACTATCGACCTATAGCCTCACTTGTGTTCTATCTAAAATTTTTGAAACTCTCCTCAACTCTCATTTCCTGGATCATTTGGAGTCTCCTTCTCTTCTTTCTGATCACCAGTATGGCTTTCGTCGCTCTCGAGGTCAACTGGTGACATACTTTCCTATCTTACTGATCTATGTCTTCTGCCCTTAGGGACTTCGGGGAGTCTTGTGTGGTGGCGCTTGACATATCCAAGGCTTTCGACCGGGTATGGCATGCGTCACTGCTCTCTAAGCTCCCTTCCTTTGGGTTTCCTCCTTCCCTTTGCTTACTCTTGTCTAGTTTTCTCTCAGATCGTTCCATTTCGGCAGTTGTAGATGAGCGACCTCTTCCTCTTTTTGCAACTGTGGTGTTCCTCAGGGTTCTGTTTTATCTCCAACCTTATTCTTTACTTTTCATTAACGATTTCTCACTGCACTTCTAACTCTGTTCACTCTTTGCTGATGATTCAACTCTACATTCTTCTACTCATTCAAATCTGCTCCCTCTTTGCTTCTAGACTTGCTTCTCGTCTTCAACTTTCCGATTCCATTCTTGCCGATCTGGAAGGATTTCCCGGTGGGTCATAGCAACCTTGTAAAATTCAACTCTTTTAAAAACTCAATTCTTCACATCTCCCTCTCAAAAACACCTCCTAACTTTCCTATCCTCTTCGATGGCTCTCCCGTCTCACCT
>SEYY01018474.1:25000-27500 GCA_009176605.1 Armadillidium nasatum | reverse complement strand
AGGAATGAAGAAAAGAAATAGACCTAAATACACACACACACATATATATATATATATTATATTATATACATATATATATATATATATATATATATATATATATATATATATATAATATATATATATATATATATATATATATATATATATATATATATATATATATATATATATATATATATATATATATATATATATATATATATATATATATATATATATATATATATATATATATATATATATATATATATATATATATATATATATATATATATATATATATATATATATATATATATATATATATATATATATATATATATATATATATATATATATATATATATATATATATATATATATATATATATATATATATATATATATATATATATATATATATATATATATATATATATATATATAATATATATATATATATATATATATATATATATATATATATATATATATA
This sequence comes from Armadillidium nasatum, assembly GCA_009176605.1. NCBI lineage: Eukaryota > Metazoa > Arthropoda > Malacostraca > Isopoda > Armadillidiidae > Armadillidium > Armadillidium nasatum. Next base: position 27,022 of record SEYY01018474.1, on the reverse strand, counting down.
TATATATATATATATATATATATATATTATATATATATATATATATATATATATATATATATATATATATATATATATATATATATATATATATATATATATATATATATATTATATATATATATATATATATATATATATAAATATGCGTGTGTGTGTGTGTGTGTGTTTGTGTGTGCATAAATTATGCGTCAGTTGATTAACTGCAAGGGAAAGGTTTCTTCTTTATAGTAGAACTAAACTCTTCTTCAATACACCTGTAAACTCTTTCTCCTCGAATCTCTTAGAACAGAGTTTCTCATTATTTTGTCTCTTGTGGACAAGTTAAATGTCAGGTAATTTTTTCGTCACGGAAATATAAAACATACAAATAATACACGTCATAAGAACAAAAAGTGACTTTTATTTGAATATAATATATCCATCATCTTATACATCTTAACTTGTACAGTAAGTTTGCAATGAGGAAAAAATAAACATGTTAACTTTAACCACTTTAGCGTCTTCTTCCTTTCAGGATTTACATCAGTGTTTGGTTTTAAATTTATTTAAGAAAGGCAAAGAGATGAACCAATAAACTTGTCAAATTCCTTTGTGGAGAGCTGCTGGTTCTTCGACCAGCGGATGAGAGCACTATAAGAACCTATTTTTATTAAAATTGATTTTTAATTTTTGTCATTAAGTTGTTAAAACAAATGAAATTGAAAAGTAGGTTTGCAAGCTCTTTCACCCTATTATTGCATTACCAAAATTTAGTTGCAAATCTCATAAGCAAGAGAGAAACATCGATCTTTGAGACTAAAAATTTTTTAGTTATTTTCAAACAATTTCTTTATTTCAAGAGAATATATCCTTTCAAGATTTTATAATCTCTTTCTTCTTCCTTCTTGTAATTTCTTTAAATCCCCTCTTGATTTCTCTTTTTGAACCAAAAGATATATATATATATATATATATATATATATATATATATATTATATATTATATATATATATATATATATATATATATATATATATATATATATATATATATATATATATATATATATTATTATATATATAATATGTATATATATATATATAGTATATATATATATATAATATATATATATATATATATTATATATATATATATATATATATATATATATATATATATATATATATATTATATATATATATATATATATATATATATATTATATATATATATATATATATATATATATATATATATATATATATATATATATATATATATATATATATATATATATATATATATATATATATATATATATATATATATATATATATATATATATATATATATATATATATATATATATATATATATATATATATATATATTAATATATATATATATATATATATATATATATATATATATATATATATATATATATATATATATATATAATCAGATTTTTGCTTTTAATGTAAATAATTTAATAATCTTTGCAATTTCTTAATAAATCAAATTATACTTTCTTTATATCAAGATCTGTCAAGCTTATCTCTCTCGAGGCACCTTTGATCTGTCAAAAACAGCAAATAATATATTTTTGCATTATTTATCTTAATACAATAGTCACTAACTACTGTAACAAATAAGGATAAAATAAAATTTAACAAAAAATTAAATAAAATTTAAGAACTATGAATACATTTATTGGAATGAATTATTATTTATATATAATTTGTAAAATTCTGTCTAATTATTGTTAATTTTTATTTTTTAATTTAGTGAATAACTTTGAGGATATGTTAATGAGGGGGCTCGTGAGGCATAAATAGTAGAATATTTGTGTTTAAATTAAATAAAAAAATTTCCTTTTAAATTAAAAATATCTGTTATATAATTATTCATAAAATGGTCAAATTTTTTATATGCTTTTGGAATCTCAATAATTATAATCTTTTCGCTTCCCTTGGTTTGAAACCATTCTGTAGATGATTATATAAATCGATAATTACCATAATTTGAAAATATAACTTT
>SEYY01018474.1:17500-20000 GCA_009176605.1 Armadillidium nasatum | reverse complement strand
TATATATAATATATATATATATATATATATATATATATATATATATATATATATATATATATATATATATATATATATATATATATATATATATATATAGTATGGAGAAGCAGGCAAATATAAAATGATGAATAACGACTTCATCGAGTTGAAATATGATTTTCATGGTCGATTAGAAGAGCGTGTTAAAGGTACGTTGGGAAATGATATTGATATTTCGTGATGACAAGACTAGAGAAAGAGAGACGCCGCTTCGCTATTTTTTTTTTTTTTTTTTTTTTTTTACTATCGATATAATTGCGTGATGAATCATTCGTTGGTCTTTGTAGCTTTCCAATCGTCCGCTGTTTTCTTTAATTAAAAACTCACTTCGGTCTCGATTTTTCAAAGGAAAGAAAGAAATTGTCTTTTCCCTCAGCACCATTCCTCCTCTTCGAGAGATTGACACCAGTTTCAGTAATTGGTTTCCTTTCTATTGAGTATTCAGTAAACCTTGTAAGCTAACGAGGGAATGTGTGTGTGTGTTTGTGCATTTTATTTCAAATTTATTTATTCTTTTAAAATAATATTGTGAATATATATATATATATATATATATATATATATATATATATATATATATATATATATATATATATATATATATATATATATATATATATATATATATATATATATATATATATATATATGTTTATTTATTTGTTTATGAACTTACTGTAGTACATATGTGCTCTATAAATGTCAAGTTCTCTTCCCCCTTCTTGATTTAGGAACCATTACAACGTTTCGCACCTGCAGGTCTGGGAGTAACTGTCTCCGGTGCGGGACTCTTTATGGGATCACAAAACGCTCTTCCAAACCAATGACAAAAGTCTCAGGAGTTTTAAATACTCTGAAGTGTCAAAGTCGTTGTACAATTTCACAAGGTATTAATATGGTAATAAGGTTTCGAATATTGGTCTATTTCCTTTCTCTTGTAGACGACTTAGGCATGTGTATCTTCGCAATACAATATATATATATATATATATATATATATATATATATATATTATATATATATATATATATATATATATATATATATATATATATATATATATATATATATATATATATATATATATATATATATATATATATATATATATATATATATATATATATATATATATATATATATATATATATATATATATATATATATATATATATATATATATATATATTATTATATAATATGGGTTTGTAAGGGTGTGTGCGGAGGAAACTTTGCTAATATTTCCTGGCTAAATTAGCTTAAGTCTATATACTCTTAAGTACATGAAAGTTGTGCCTTTGTGAGTCAAGTCTGGAACTGAGGAAGCAATTACGAGTTTAAAGTCTACCTAAATATCCTAAGTTTAAAGTGAAATTTACATGCTTTTATATATATATATATATATATATATATATATATATATATATATATATATATATATATATATATATATATATATATATATATATATATATATATATATATATATATATATATATATTTATTTTAAAGCCTGCTATAACTCTCTCAGACTATATTCATATAGAAAATTGATGTCTGCTATTGGACTCGAACCAGAAACCTTTAAGGTGGTAACTCTTACGCGTTGACCACTAGGCTATTGCGGTTCCAAAGGAAATCACATTGAAACTGCTCATGATCTAAAGTCATGACGTCAATCTCAAAGGACTCCCCCGACCACAACTTGAGCAAAGAGCAACGAGGTCAAAAGTAGAATCCATCACTCGCAGACAGTTATATAATACATTTTAAAGTTTTCTATAACTCTCACAGACTATTTTCATAATGAAAATTAAACCAATAGCCTAGTGGTCAAGACTTATCTTAAAGGTTGCTGGTTCGAGTCCAATAAGAGACATTAATTTTCTGAATGAAAATAGTCTGTGAGAGTAATAGCAGACTTTAAAATGTATTATAAAATTGTCTGGGAGTGATGGATTCGACCTTTGACCTTGCTGCCCTTTATTCGATTTGCGTTTGAGAGAGTCCTTTGGGTTTGACGTCATGACTGTAGATTCATGAACAGTTCCAATGTAATTTTCTTTTAAACCGGCATAGAATAGTGGTCAACACGCAAGTCTTCCCAGCTTAAAGGATGCTGGTTCAAGTCCAATAGTAGACATTATATAATATATATATATATATATATATATATATATATATATATATATATATATATGATATATATATATATATATATATATATATATATATATATATATATATATATATATATATATATAATATATATATATATATATCAGTGGGCTTGGTTGCGTAGATGTGTGGGTTGTAAATGTCTATAGAAGCAAACGAGAGAACTGTAAATGGATTATAGTGTATCATTTTATAAATAGTCTCAACAGTGATTTTTCACATATTTCACAAATCTTGTAAACTTCAAAAATTTGAACGTAATTTCATAAAAAATAATTTC
>SEYY01018474.1:5000-12500 GCA_009176605.1 Armadillidium nasatum | reverse complement strand
TTTCACTTCATTATAATTATAATTATAATTCTTCATTATAATTAAATTTCATAATATTTCACTGGCTTCATATACGCTTTGATTGATTAATTTTTTAAAATTAATTGATTTTAAGATATTATTATTATTATTATTATTATTATTATTTATTATTATTATTATTATTATTATTATTATTATTATTATTATTATTATTATTATTATATATTATTATTATTATTATTATTATTATTATTATTATTATTATTATTATTATTATTATTATCATTATTATTATTATTATTATTATTATTACTATTATTATATTATCATTAGTATTATTAGTATTATTATTATATAGTTATATTTATATAATTATTATTAGTAGTAGTAGTAGTATTGTTATTATTATTATTATTATTTTTGTATAGTTATATTTATATAATTATTATTATTATTATAATTATAAAAACCGCAACACAGAAGATGTCTTTGCTTTCCTAATTGAAAATATATACAAAGCACTAAACAAAATCAGACATGCTTACTATTACTATTAGGTTTCTCGAAATCATTCAATATCGTTCCATTAGAAAGTCTTGGTGTCACAAATGACTCGTTACGGTGGTTCTAATCATTACGTAACTGACCGGACACAATTCATTCGTTTGGGAAACACATCATCCTCTTTCGCTTCAATATCTCACGGGATGCCCCAGGGACTCTATCTATTCTGGGATCATTATTTTTTAGTATATATATACCAATGATTTTCCAAATTGTCATAATTTCTTGCATTCACAAAATCACAATTTCAGATTGATATATCGCCACGCTAAACTCTAAAGTAAACAATGTGCTAAAAACATTATAACATGGGTAGAGGCTAAGAAAGTGTCTCTAAATTTAAATTAAAATCATTCACTAACAAATCAAAAAACAATGTTGTGGAGCTTAATGTTGGGGCAAAAGATATAACAATCAGTCGAACAGTGTCGGCAAAATAATTAGGTGTTATCTTCGATGATTAACTCACTTTCAAAGAACATATTCCAAAATATATTCTAAAAAACCTTTACTACAGTCTTGTCTATCCCCACCTGCTCTACTGCCTGTCAGTATGTAGCTGTGCCAGTAATTACTTGCTACAACCTATTGGAACTATGCAGAAAAAGATAGTCCGTATATTATCAGGATCTCGTAATTACTATGAACACACAACCCCAACCCTTCAGGATATCTATACTAACTCGGTAAGCAGTCAAATCTTTAAAGTCATAAACGGAAGTGCGAACCAACTTCTAACTAACCTAACAATACAGAATCAAATTGTCAAGGCTACCAATATCAGTAGTACAAAATTCTGGACACTAGAAACAGAAAAATACTATCTAACTAAATCTCGAAGGTCCATCTCATCATACAAGGGCATCGATGAGTGGACAGTCTCTCTATAAATTCTCAGCAATCACCCACTCTAGGGTCTTTTAGAAAAGCCATAAAAAATACTTATTATTGAAATACTAAAGAACAGTTATGTACAGTCGTCAACAGAAGTTCGTTCCTATTAGGCTGGAAATAAATATTTATATAAAATGGAAATCATTTCATAAAAGCTCTATTTTGAATAAAAAGAAAATAAAAACATTGAGCGGGGCTTAATTGAACTGTGATTGGCTGAACCTGACATGATCCCCATTTTATATAAATATTTATTTCCAGCTTAATAGGAACGAACTTCTGTTGACGACTGTACCTATATTCCTTAGAAATAAGATACAGTTAATGGTGATAGTGAATATGATGGTATATAGTGATTGTTACTATTATTATCGTAATTATCATTATTAATCTTTGTTATTATTAATAATAATAATAATATTATTATTATTAGTGCTATTATTATTATAATTTATTTTAATTATTATTATTATTTATTATTATTATTATTATTATTATTATTATTATTATTATTATTATTATTATTATTATTATTATTATTCTAATAATTATTGTTATTATTATTGTTGTTGTCATTGTTATTATTATTTTTATTACTATTAGTAGTAGTATCAATAATATTATAATTTTTATCTTTAGTACAGTTAATATTATTCTATTTACTATTTATATAGTTATTAATTTTATTTTTTTTTGCTATGTATCTTCATATAAAATATTAGGGTTGATAAGCTTTGATTCATATTTCATGTATGATAAAATATTTACCTTTGTATTTGAATATATTATTTTCAGTTAAATATAGAAAATAAAAATGTTAATATATGTATATTCTTATTTTGTACACTATTGAAAATCATTTTTTTAGCTGAATAAAAATTTTTTGATTTGATTATATTATTATTATTATTATTATTATTATTATTATTATTATTATTATTATTATTATTATTATTATTATTATTATTAATACGGCGACTTCTCTGTTGAAACAGAGGTTCGTTCCACGTTCTCCGGAAACTTCCATTTCAACCTTGCGAATTCTTACTAATATATATATATTTATATATTATATATTATATATATATATATATATATATATATATATATATATATATATATATATATATATATATATATATATATATATATATATATATATATATATATATATATATATATATATAGTATATATATATATATATATATATATATATATATATATATATATATATATATATATATATATATATATATATATATATATAAATATATATATATATATATATATAAATATATATATATATATAAATATATATATATATATATATATATATATATAATATATATATATATATATATATATATATATATATATATATATATATATATATATATATATATATGAGTTACAGAATCTGGCACAAAACTTTGATTTCTAAACTTGCCTCTTTCAGAATCTACCTTTCACTCCGTATTCTTATTTCCTTTCCGATCGTTCTATTGCAGCTTTTGTAGACGACCGCTGCTCATCTTTTAAATTTATTAATAGTGGTGTTCCACAGGATTCTGTCCTCTCCCGAACACTTTTTCTTAATGATCTCTCTTTTGCATCATCACCTATCCACTCCTATGCTGATGATTTCGCCCTTCATTACTCCTTTCGGTTTGAAAGACGCCTCTCCCAACAGCAGTTAATTAACTTAAAATAAGGCTTGGAGCAACTAACCTCTGATCTTTCTCGTATTTTAAATTGGGGCAGAGAAAACATGTTCGTTTTCAATGCCTCAATAAGTCAGTTCCTTCCTCTCTCTGCTCAACACAATCTTCCACATAACTATGACATCTTTTTCGAAAATTCAACTCTAACCTTCATTTGTGTTTCTTTTTCTCGTGTTCTTTCTTGAAAGGATCACATTATTACTCTATCTAAACAAGTTTCTAAGAGGTTGGGTGATCAGAGGCACCTTTGGAATTTTTCATCACCACACTAGCTGCTTGATCTTTGTATGAGCATTGCTCGCCCCTGTATAGGGTATGTCTAACACATCTGGGGTGGTTCCTCTGATACAAATAGCTCTCTTTGAAAAAGTGGAGTCTAGTCCTTTTCTTCTTATCATCTCCCCTACTCTCTCTAATTCTCCCCTGTCGCTTTCTGTCGATCAAATTGTTGGGTCATTATCTCTATATTATCGCTATTACAGCGAACACCTCTCTTCTGAACTCTTCAGTCGCATATCTCCTCCATCGAGAAGGGTTCGGATGACACGACTTTCTACACAGTCTCATTTATTCTCTTTCCAGCTCTCTGACCCCGACATAGCCTATATATATATATATATATATATATATATATATATATATATATATATATATATATATATATATATATATATATATATATATATATATATATATATATATATAAATATTGTAATCTATAAAGATAGATAGATAAATAGAGAGAGGGATGAAGGAAGAGAGAGAGAGAGAGAGAGAGAGAGAGAGAGAGAGAGAGAGAGAGAGAGAGAGAGAGAGAGAGAGAGTTGGGCGAGTCACATAATTTTTCTATCGATTATTCTATGTATCCCTTTACAATCTACTCAAGTTAATCATAAAATTGCGCGTAGGACGCATTTCAATATTGAATTTATATGCAAAAAATATGGAAATTTTCTTGCAAAATTACTCTTGTAACTGTTATATTAAGACACTTGCTCGGATTGAATTAAGATTATTTAGGAAGTGGTTTTTCTTCTTCTTCTTCTTCTTCTTCTTCTTCTTCTTATCTTCTTCTTCGTTATTTTTCTATGGATACGTCTTTAAAAGTTCTTCAGAGACACTTTATCTTATTAAAAAAAAAGTTATTTAGTATAATATATATATATATATAATATATATATATATATATATATATATATATATATAAATATATTATATATATATATATATATATATATATATATATATATATATATATATATATATATATATATATATATATATATATATATATATATATATATATATATATATATATATATATATATATAATATATATATATATATATATATATATATATATATATATCACGAGTGCAAAAAACAGCCTATAGGTACAAAAACCCTTTGGAGTTATCCACTTCTGATGTTCCGATGAATGATATTCTTACTTATTTTCTTATTCAAAGTATGAAACATTTGCAATCTCAATTCTAATTCGAACTTGTTGAACACTACCTCGATTTTTTTTTACGATTCATCTTTCGTACTTTATCAAAACTCAGATGTCTGAATACTCTACAGAAGTAGATACTGCCTTGTTACTTCCTACTTTTTCATGAGCAGTTTATACTGTTAAGTTCGTAGTTACGTGTTTTTAAGCAGTAAAGGTTGGAAATTATTCTTTTGACCATTTTTTTAAACATCCTTTTGCACATTCCAACATCGTATAACAGATCATGTCGGCCTTTAATAGGAAAGCCTGAAATTTGTATTCCCAACACTGGCAGATGATACTCATGCCTCTAGCCATTTTCATCAGAAGTTATATATATATATATATATATATATATATATATATATATATATATATATATATATATATATATATATATATATATTATATATATATATATATATATATATATATATATGTAGAGAGAGAGAGAGAATAAAAAATATCCTTTGATTGGAATAACAAAAGACCGTATACTCATTTACGTCTTGGCCTAATTCTATTTCCTGTACAAAGATTATTGAGTCTCCTCAAATTTACTGAACAAAATAACCTCCTTTTTTTTTTCTTCTTTTTTTTTTTTTTTTTTTTTTTTTTTTTTCTTTTTTTTTTTTTTTTTTTTTTTAAAATATTTTTATTTTATTTTTTTTTTTTTTTTTTTTGTTTTTTTTTTTTTTTTGTTTTTCAGGACTTTAATTTATGTCAACATTTTCCTTTTTCTTCTTCTTTTTGTTCCTTCTTTAAAATTTTCAAATATTGTTAGATATACTATATATATATATATATATATATATATATATATATATATATATATATATATATATATATATATATATATATATATATATATATATATATATATATATATATATATATATATATATATTATATATATATATATATATATATATATATATATATATATATATACTATACACCATATCCCGCATGATACAAGGTGGTGTTGGCTGCAGAAATTATTCATATTCCTGCAACCGTACGTGGGAGGAGAGAAAAACTGGTTATAAAGGGTTCCCAGCCTCTATAGCCACGCGAAGAACTATTCTTCATTTGTCCTGACTGCGTCGAAATAGCTACCATCCTTAATCGACCAAAAGTTAACCATTTCCAAAATCTTTTTTTCCTTTTAATATTTAATTTTCCATTTAACTGCCGAAAGTACGTTATGCGGAAAGATGATATACAAATTTTAAATTTTTTTTATTCAACTTCTTAAATTTACTTACAATTAACAATTAACAATCACCTATCAAAAATGACGTTAAATCAAAATATATCTACCCTGACGAACTGAAGAAAGATAAAACATTCAAATTACGTAAACTAACACTACTCCACTATAACATAAGAAGCCTCCCTAAACATCATGATGATTTTTCAAACTATTTATCATATAAAAATATAAATTTTGATATTGTCGTGCTTAGTGAAACCTTTCTAAATAACCATAACAAAGACAACTATTCAATCCCTGGATACAATGGAACACATTTAATTAGAAATAACAAACGGGAGGTGGAGTATTAATATACGTAAGGAATGAATTTTGCAACAAAGTAAAAACAATCACATCAATCCAGAATGATATCATCGAAGCACTTGCTATTCAAATTAACACCAAACAAATCAAGCTAAATGTAGTGGGAATATACAGACCACCAAACTCTTCAAGAAATGATTTTATACACGCTCTGAACACCTTAGTTCAAACCCGCCTAAATAATTCAAATGTTTTGATTGCTGGAGACTTTAATATAGATATGTTGAACAAAAACCCCTCATTTGAAGCCACCCCTTTGCAGAACCTTATGACATCGCACAGATTTTTAAATTATATAACACAGCCCACTAGGCCTAACAATATGGAAAACAGAAATCCCACCCTATTAGATCACATCTGGGGAAACTTAAATTGCAATATTAATTCTTTTATCATCCAGACTGATCTTACAGATCACTTTCCTTGCCTTGTTCAATGGAACATAAATAAAACCAGTAAACTAACAACCATCAAATACAGAGAAGAAAATGAAACTAACAATGGAATTTTCATAGATAAAGTAAAAGAAATTGACTTTTCTTCTATACACAATGAACAAATAGACATAGACTCAAGATTCAGTACTTTTATCAATCAAATATATAGGTGTTATCATGAGACCTTCCAAATTAAAACCAAGCAGCTAGGCTGTAAAAGGGTCAAAACCCATGGTTAACACCAGGGTTACTAAATTCAATTGATCAAAAACACAAACTCTACCGTAATTACAAACGAGGCATCATCCCCCTTCAATTATATAACAATTATAGCAATCAATTAAAAGCACTATTAAAAAAGGCGAAAAGAAAATATTACACTGATAAATTCTGCGAGGTAAACAATAATTCAAAAGCAACTTGGAGCCTCATAAACAATCTAATCAATAAAAAAAAGGAACAAACCCACAAAATAAACCAACTAACAATAAATGGTGAAGTCTCAACAGACCAAAAGAAAATCACAGACTTACTCAACAATTATTTTATCAATATTGGAACCGATATTATATCAAATAGTTCAGCAAGCCAAACAAACCCTGATATATTTTTACCTCAGTGCAACTCAAACTTCACATTCGAAAACATTACCCCATTAGATGTCCAAAATATAATAGCTGGCTTAAAAAATAAAAAATGCGATATTTGAGCGTCCCAAATCACAAATACAAACTCGTGGCTGACATCATTTCCACCCACTAGCTCACTTATTCAATGCTTCAATCCTTCGGCATTTTCCCCTCTACCCTCAAAATTTCCCGCGT
>SEYY01018473.1:52500-58275 GCA_009176605.1 Armadillidium nasatum | reverse complement strand
TTAATACTACAATATACAATAATTTATAAGTATTTAGTAATAAATATTTTCAAAGCGTAAGATTTGAAATGAAGTGAAATCGTAGCTTGCAACGAAATATAAAAGGTGCAAAAGACAAATCTTATAACCCAAACCCACACAAAGAAAAAAACATTTGAAAATGATCCTTATGAATGAGTTACACAAAGAACATTTTTGAATGCTTCTCGTACCCGAAAATTAGAGGATTTAATTTATTATAACTCATTGTTTAGCTAATTCTCTCGTTAAAAAAAATTATTTTTTTACCATTCACTTGCAAGTTAAAAATATTTATTGTCGAAATTTTTTTTTTTATTTTTTAAATAATTTTTTCTTTTTAATGGTAAAGAAGATAGTTACTAATTATTTTATGACCATTTTCAGATTGCTTTTACAGCTATGGAAGTAAAATTACATTGGAAATCGCTTAACATTGTGTCATATATATATATATATATATATATAATATATATATTATATATATATATATATATATATATATAATAAATATATATATTATTATAATATATATATATACTATATATATAAACATTCATATATATATATATATATATATATATATATATATATATATATAATATATATAGTATATATATATTATATATATATATTAGAGGTGGACCGGATATCGCATCCGCATCCGCAACTGCGGATATCCGCATCATTTTTCCAATATCCGCATCCGCGGATATCCGCAATTGGATATCCGCAACCGCATCCGCGGATAGTAAAAATTACTATAAATTGTTTTGAACGCAGAACCGACCATCTTGAAACTGTATTTGAAAAGATGCTGACAAAATGGAAGATTTCATTAAATGAAGTGCACTGGGTAGTCAAGGATTCGGGCACAAATATAAAAAAAGCCCTTTCTCTGGTAAGAGGGAAAAATGTAGATTGCTTTGCACACCAAACTCAGATAGTAGTTAAAAATTCCATTATGAGTCAAAAATGTGTATCCGATTTAAGTGTTATTATATAATTTAACGTCATAATATTTAAAAGAATCAGATTCCTCCATCATATTATCTGTGTCGTTCTATTATTTTAGGTAACTGTTAATAACCAAATGTAGGTTAATTGCTACGCATTTCAATAACTCCGTTGTAGCCCAAAATGAGCTGAAGAAAATGCAAACAAGATTAAATGTTCGTCCACTTTCTGTCATGCAAGATATTCAAACACTTTGGAATAGTAGTTTGCATATGCTTGAGAGGATGTGCAAAATTAATGAGGCCATTTGCATTCATGCTTCAAGCAGCACACAAAATAAAAGCCTCTAACAGGTGACGAAAATGATATTTTAAATAATTGTATTAATATCCTTAAGCCTTTTGAAGAATTAACAAAGACTATAAGTTCAGCTGAATCATGTTTGTCAGATGTGATACCACTTGTTTCAACATGAAAGTTGTGTTAACAAATGTTATTAAGTCTAAGGGAGTTTCAAGGATGACTGAAACATTAATAAAGGAGATGAACGACAGATTTGAAAACCTGGAAAATGATGATGCTTATACAATTGCAACCTTTTTAGATCCTAGGTACAAAACAAAATTTTTTAAACCACTTGTTTCTCAGAATGTTAAAATCAAATTAGGATGCTTATGCGATGAGATGATATAGAAACAGCTAAAATAACGCCTTTCAAGAAAAAGCAAAAGCTCTCAGATACAAAAGAAACAAAATCTGTTAGCTTAAGCATTGCTAAATCAATGAAAGATCTTCTAGCTTCCAGCAGTAATGAAGAATCACAGTCAGAAGTGTCAAAGGATACAATTTCGATTATTGAAAATTATCTAAAACTCCCACGTTTGGAGGCAGATAAAGACCAACTGGTTTGGTGGAGAGATAATTGCAAAAGTTTCCCTTTTCTTGCTATGCTGGCAAGGAAATATTTAGCATGTCCTTCAACTAGTGTTGCTAGTGAGCGTCTTTTCAGTGGAGCAAGCCTCATTTGCTACGAAAAGCGAACCAAACTTTCACCTGAAAGAGCCCAAAAGCTTTTATTTCTAAAAAATAACTTACCAATTATTAGCTTCAAATGGAATATGTGAAACTGTGAAGAGTGAAGGAAATACTGAATTACTGGATATATATATATATATATATATATATATATATATATATATATATATATATATATATATATATATATATATATATAATATATATATATATATATATATATATATATATATATATATATATATATATATATATATATATATATATATATATATATTATAAACTTTTTCAAATGGGTGGAGGCTGGGGAAAGAGGTTGATGGGGTGTTATCTATGGTAACATAGATTCTGGATATTATATTTAAAATTCCAAGAATCTATGGCAAAAACTCTTAAAAAATTAAACTATCCGCATCCGCATCCGCATCTGCGGATATCCGCAATTGAATATCCGCAACAGCATCCGCATCCGCGGATAGTAAAAAATTACTATCCGGTCCACCTCTATATATATATATATATATATATATATATATATATATATATATATATATATATATATATATATATATATATATATATATATATATATATATATATATATATATATATATATATATATATATATATATATATATATATATTATATATTATATATATATTATAAAATAATATAAGGGGTTTGTTTTATGTAAAATTAAGATTCTCGAAAGATTAACTTGAATAAATTATTTAATAATACAAGATACTAAATTGGAAGATGAACAAAATCGTTGCTTTATGTACTAAGTTAATTGAGAATTTTTAAAAAAAAAAATTAAGGGAAGTAAAATTTTAAAAAGGATTGTAAAAGACTTTTATATGAAGGACAAATGAAGTTTAGAGCAGAGGTCAATTGTTTCAAGGTCATCCTATTAGTAAGAGTGAAGGTGGAGCGTTTTTCAAATTGAAAGAAGTAATGTATGATGAAGTCGTTGGCATAAAACTTGATAACTGATGAATGATAAAGAAAGGGACAATGAAAGGATGAGACTATTTAAAAGGCTATAGTGGACAAGCCCTTCTCAATGGAGGAGGTATGAGACTGTAGAGTTCAGAAAAGAAGCGTCTGTAGTAATAGCGATAGATTAAAGGAGAAAAAAAAAGTTGTAGATAGGACTGAAACTTGAGGAACACCACTATTAACATATTTAAAAATTAAAGAATGAACAATAATCGTCTGTTAATCCTGGTATAGAAAGACCGGAAATAAAATCAGAGAGAAATTCACAAAGAGAAAGATAGATACCGAAAGAAGAAAACATAAATCAAATCTATGAGCAAGACTCTTTCGAAGACTTTCAACATGTCCAGCTCTAAAGCTAAAAAAAAATCGAAGAATTGAAAAAGAAAAAGACCAAGAGCGAGACAGAAGAAAAATAAGATCAGCAATAGGTCGTTCTTTACTAAAGCGATTCTAGCAATCGGAGATAAGAATAAGAAGGTTTAAAATGTTTAGGAACTTTCATATTATTGATAGATTCGAAAACTTTGGAGCCTCCTGAGATGAAACCAGTGTGTTGACATAGGTACTCCTTTTCTTTACAGTAATAACATAATCAGTAAATGAAGCAGAAATTAATGAAAAAACAACGCCATGTATCAGAGCAAATCGGTAGGGATGACTTTTTTTTGGAAGTACCAACCTCATCACGGGAATCAGTCACTCCCAAGGGGTGATGGAGTCAGGAATGAACGAGGAACTTTCCTTGAATGTCAACCCTCCTGGAATGTTTATGCTTTGCCCTTTTTTAAATTAATGAAAAAAAAATTTTCGAGCGTGAGACACATAAGAAGAAGGAGAAGGAAAGTATTAGTATATATTAAATATATTCAACAAACATTCTAATGTATGATCGAGAGCAAGCTAGAGATATCTTCTTTAAAGGTGAAGCGCAAAAAGGACGATACAAAGGGTAACTGAATACAGAAAACTGGCCCAGTTAAACTTGCGTTCAATAGTTCATGAGGTAGGCTCAATGGGGGGAGAAAAGGGGATATATATATATATAATATATATATATATATATATATATATATATATATATATATATATATATATATATATATATATATATATACCATCATCATCATCATCATCACCGTCCAAACCGGTAGGCTGGCCGCCTGTCGGGTGCTACTCTTCCAAAATCTCTTGATTCTGTCTTGTAGCATTGGTGTCTCTAGTGTTGTGTCTTTTTACGTAGCCGGCTTGCTAGGCCTGTCGCCACAACCTCCAAATAATGCTGGAGGCACATGGGAATATATATATATAATATATATATATATATATATATATATATATATATATATATATATATATATATATATATATATATATATATATATATATATATATATATATATATATATATATATATATATATATATATATATATATATATATATATATATATATAATATATATATATATATATATATATATATATATATATATATATATATATATATATATATATATATATATATATATATATATATATATATATATATATATATATATATATATATATATTATATATATATATATATATGTCATAAATCGTTGTGGAATAAAATTTGGCTAAAAATTGCAGAATATCGTGAGTGGTCAATTTTGAAAAGGAATCCGAAAAGAACCCAAAGGAGCTTCACACCCGTTGAGTCCGAAACACGTTTTCAAATGTTAAACTTTCTTATAAACATTATAAAATTACGAAAGATAGATTCATTTTCAAATCACACTAATAATAATAATAATAATAATAATAATAATAATAATAATAATAATAATAATAATAATAATAATAATAATAATAATAATATAAATAATAATTTAATAATAATAATAATAATAATAATAATAATAATAATAATAATAATAATAATAATAAAAGAAGAAGAAGAAGAAGAAGAAGAAGAAGAAGAAGAAGAAGAAGAAGAAGAAGAAGAAGACGAATAGTAATAATAATAATAATAATAATAATAATAATAATAATAATAATAATAATAATAATAATAATAATAATAAAAATAATAATAATAATTGAAAAATAATTTTAAAATTTTCCAATATTAATTTTCTTTTAAATTAAAAAAAAATAAAAAAATAAAAATATTATTGTCTCTTCCTTAAACTTTAAACTCTTAAAAATTTAAATAATAGTGTTTGAAAATTTGCAACTACAACTCATGATAAAAAAAAAATAAAAAGTAAAAAAATATTTTTTTGAAAAAATGTAATGTTTACATCCCATATAAAGAAAACAAAATAACCTTTTATATATATATATATATATATATATATATATATATATATATATATATATATATATATAATATATATATATATATATATATATATATATATATATATATATATATATATATATTATATATATATATATATATATATATATATACTTATTTCTCCTCCACCGGGCAAAGGCCAGAGGCCTACGAATTTCCATTAGAATTGGAAATTCTATGGCCGAAATTAAATCAAAGGCCGACAAGTCAAAATAAAAAAGGCGTTTGAAAATGAGAAAGTCAAACTGAATTGAAAAAGTAAATGAAAAGAAAGTTCCAGACTTTTCCAGTGGAGTACTTTTAAGATTGAGCATAGAGGTTAAGTCTAGTGTCAGAGAGTTGGACAATGAAAAGATGAGACTATTTAAAAAGCCTTGGTGGACTAGCCCTTCTCAGTGGAGGAGGTATGCGATTGGA
>SEYY01018473.1:45000-47500 GCA_009176605.1 Armadillidium nasatum | reverse complement strand
ATCATCGTCAACTAATTAGAAAATCTTTGCAACAACATAAAAATTTCCTTTTCGAAAAAGGAAATCACTCCGTCTTCTCTTTCTGTCCTTAATTGTGGAGTTCGTTCTTCCCGTGATTTATCTTCAAATAATTACAATGTTTCTCTATCTAAAGTGTCTAAAGGGTTTGGGTTTTATCATGTTTACAGAAGTAATTTTAATGCACCTTAATTGTTAACTTCTTTGTTCAGGAACATTGTCGATCCCTGTGTAAAGAGTGAGTCCTCATATGTGGAGGGGATCAATCCTTACAGATCTGTTTGAAATGGTACGTAGGATTTCTGTATTTATTAAAAAAATAATTATCTCTTTTCTTTTTAACATAATAGCATCATATTATTTTCCACATTCATTATTCAAGATGTATCCACAATGTTTATTTCATTAAGTACTCTTGCGAACTGTAAACTCTTAACAATTTTTCTTATATATATATATATATATATATATATATATATATATATATATATATATATATATATATATATATATATATATATATATATATATATACTTGTTCTGCATAAATTTCCTAAACTTCTTACATCCAGGCATTTCAGAATTTAATTTAGAAGATAGTTCCTCTTATTGTTCATTTCCTTTTTGGTGCAAAATGAATATATACAGACTATTATATATATATATATATATATATATATATATATATATATATATATATATATATATATATATATATATATATATATATATATATATATATATATATATATATATATATAATATATATATATATATATATATATATATATATATATATATATTATATATATATATATATATATATATATATATATATATATATATATATATATATATATATATATATATATATATATATATATATATATATATATATATATATATATATATATATTTCTTAACAGACTTTATTTTCATAATCACGTTATAAAACGAGTTTTCAATGAATGCCAATTATCAGATATTTTTATTAATATATAGTTATATATATATATATATATATATATATATATATATATATATATATATATATATATATATATATATATATATATATATATATATATATATATATATATATATATATATATATATATATATATATATATATATATATATATATATATATATATATATATATATATATATATATATATATATATATATATATATATATATATATATATATATATTTAATGTCCCTTATTGAGAAAAAAAAATTTTTTTTAGAAAATGTGAAGGCATACCCACTATTTTTGTTGATCTTTGGTGATTCCAATTTTGTGTGAAATTTGAGCTCAATTTTATATCGATAATTTGTGCCAAATTTGAGTTAAATTTCCAAAGTTGTTTTAATCCAAACTCTAAAAATAAGTTACACCCAAAAACTGTTTTTCCTTCATAATTTATTTAGTTTTTTTTTAAAGATTTTAGACACCAAATTTTCTTTCAAATATACAGCAAAATCGCTCTATAATTATAATTTAATTAATTTTTATGTGTACACAACTATTTTTGAGATAGAGACGATAACATTTTGAAAGCAGCAACTTTTGGTCCAAAATTCCTCTAAATAAAAGAATATGTTTTAAAGTTTATATCAATTTGAAATGTTAACAACCAAAAATCACTTTCATGACTATCGTAAAAAAATCATTCTTCAAGCATATAAATACAATAACAAAAATATATATAATATATAAATGATAGCATATATATATATATATATATATATATATATATATATATATATATATATATATATATAATATAAATATATATATAAATATATATATATATATATATATATATATATATATATATATATATATATATATATATATATATATATATATATATATATATATATATATATATATATATATATATATATATATATATATATATATATATATATTATATATATATATATATATATATATATATATATATATATATATATATATATATATATATATATATATATATATATATATATATATATATATATATATATATATATATATATATATATATATATATATATATATATATATATATATATATATATATATATATATATATATATATATATATATATAAAAAAAAAAGAGTTACATATAATGTTTAAATAGAAAAGAAAATGGCTTAAGTAGTTTAATGTTTGTTTCTTCGAGTCTGGAAACATCCGTCTATGTTTATCTATGTTTATTGAATACCAAACAACAAATGCTCCCTCTGCTGCTCCTCTGTAGTTAACACGTCCATGAAAGTCCTGCGTCAGATTTACGACTCTTTCCTCTGCATCGTTCGCTACTTCGAAAGACCCAACAATCCGCTCAGGGTTTGCATATGAGATTCTCTGTCTCCATGTCTTCATGTAGGAGGGCACTCCTTCAGGAAATCGGTGCTTAATTTTTATCTAGAAAACATGTTCATGTCGTCTTTTGTTGTAAATTCA
>SEYY01018473.1:12500-35000 GCA_009176605.1 Armadillidium nasatum | reverse complement strand
ATTCTCTATTTCAAGAATTTTATAAAAGTATATTCTTTTTCAATTAACATTTAATAAATTTAATATGGTAACCTTAAGCTTAATTCAGCAATTAATTTTAAAATCGACAGTTCATTTATAAATTTGTTCCAAATATCTTCATTAATAGGAACCCACTGGAATCGTCTACGATGGTAAAGGATATAAATTTCAGTTTGTGGGAAGAGAAAGTAACCGTTTCAAATACATACTGTCAATTTAAGGGAGAAATCTTCAGTATTTACGAGAAAGTATCTATATCTCCTTGCCTCAAATGTAATTGTGATTCTTCAGCAAAGGTATTCTTAAATAGTGTGTAAGTTATTCTGAAATTGATCAAAGTAGTTGAACAAAAATAAACCTAATTTGTTTTTCAGATCTCTTGTGAATGGATTTACGAAAATTGCCATAGCTATAATGAAGATCCATATTGTAAAATTTGCTAAAAATTAAATTCTTTTAATTTACCTATTTCTATAATTCAGTTTTGTAGTTATGTAGGTGAAAAATAATCTGCACGTACACCAATGCAGCTACTGAGTTGTGTCGTTTTGAAGATATTTTAATATAAATGAGTCGTAGGCTTTTAACGATGAAATTTAAATCTTATTCTTATTAATAAAAATGGCACAAAACAGAAATTGCCACAACTCCAAATTATCCATAAAAATTACCCATCTCTAGTTTATCTTGAGGAGTATTCTGCCTCATTTCAAAATGAACAGAACTAGTTGGGAAAATACTACGATTTGACGTCCTAAATAGTGTTCAAATTTTTTTTAACAATTTTTGAGCGAAGCGTAATAGAGTTTAAGCATCAATAATAAGTGTAATAGTAATATATTTTAGAAGCCTAAAGTCTCATTGAAAAGACACTCTAAAATGCAAGGGCTAAAGATTACATTTTACGAGAGACCATAATATAATGGTTTTAACGTAGTGTTCGAAAAGATAATAAGCCTCTTACAAATCTGAGGCCGAGCATGGTGGTTGATAACTAGAGTATTTCACTAAATGATGAAGTATTTAGTACTAACTACCGAATTACCATCAAAATGAGTAAAAAATAATCTATCCAACTTAAGAGGTATAATTAAATTTTTCCAATTCTAAGATTTTAGTTTCTAGCTTGGGTATCACACCAGTCAAATTTCCTATTTGCTTGATTTTGTTAGAACAGTTAATAGTTACATTTTGCTTTCTTTTCAGTTTTTAATCTATTATAATTGAAGAAATTAGTCTTATTGATATAGCTTTTCAAATAATTTGATAAGATTTGTTTACCTTAACTCGTTTCGATCTTGGTGTAACTGAATTTCCCTTGAAGATTTTCATCAAGACTGCAAAATAGAGGACAAATTTAAAACTTAATTTAAGCTTCATCGTTGAAGCAAGTTTCTTTTCAAGGTTTATCTACCTGGAGAATCTTAAGAATATCTGATTCCTAGCATAAGTCTGAAAAAAGTAGAAAAATGAAATTATTGCCATATCTACGAAACTAAGATTCCCCAGATATATTTAAAAATAAATTCACGTTTTCAATGAAAAGAAATTTGAGAATAGTTTTGAATGATAAACATAATTAAACATAACTCACACAACTTAGGTTCTTTCACAGACTGAAAGCCAGTGTGTTTTATTTGCAGCTATCGTTATTAATGCTATTGCTATTATTATTGTATAATATATTTTTATCATTGTAATTATTTTTCTCGCTGTGATTAATTAATTATTATTATTATTATTATTATTATTATTATTATTATTATTATTATTATTATTATTATTATTATTATTATTATTATTATTATTATTATTATTATTATTATTATTATTATTATTATTATTATTATTATTATTATTATTATTTTTATCATGGGAAGCCGTAACCTGAGCAGAAAGATTTGGAGGGAGTAATTCTAGAGAAAGAAGAAAAAAAAATTTACCAGAATTTAT
Source organism: Armadillidium nasatum (assembly GCA_009176605.1). Classification (NCBI taxonomy): domain Eukaryota; kingdom Metazoa; phylum Arthropoda; class Malacostraca; order Isopoda; family Armadillidiidae; genus Armadillidium; species Armadillidium nasatum. Next base: position 33,026 of record SEYY01018473.1, on the reverse strand, counting down.
ATTTGCAAGTGAACATGAGTTGGTATATAAAAATCAAATTTTTTTTATTATTCTTTATAAGCAATTACAAGGTTTTATAATTATAAATGAATAAGAGTTATTACAGGATGGGGTTGGAGCAAAGGTCTAGTAATTTAAAATTGAGCTGGCAAAACACTCCACAGCTCTACTTGAACTTGTATTTACAGTTCTGTAACCAATACTATCTGAATTTCAAAACATTTAATTTTCGTTGCAAATTTCAAAGTGGCAATTGCGCTCTCTTAGAAGGTAGAAACCCATAAAAATATTTTATTCGTATTATTCTTAAGCTAATCTTAATTACAGTGCATACGTTATTTTTAAGTTCCTTAGAATCAGAGTAAGGTATATCAAAGATTCCCTTAGATCTCGACTTAAATACTATAAAATTGTCATAGCAGATCCGTCTTCAAAGCTGCAACTTCCAATTCATTATGATTTTCATAAAAATTTAGAGTTTGAGACAATCTTCAGATGTCAAATTGCAATTCTGCGCTTAAATTTTAACCTGAGAAAAGCTTTACTATACAATGTGATTGCTAAGAGAAAGGAAAAATTAATTTTCTAAAAGGTAATATCGAAAATAGTTTTTATATCTTATGGAAATAATCTAGAATAAATCTAGTACACTTACCTGAGAAGAAACTTCGGAAACCATAGTTTCAAATAAGGGCTGACATGTTTAGATTTGTTTTCGGTGGGTGTATAAAAGAGTGACAGTGCTACAACTTTCTCTCAATACATCATTCAATGCTATAAGGTCTATAGTAGTATATTACTGTTCAATGTCTAAAAATGTAAATTTGTTAAATAAGAAATATTTATGAACATTCATTAAATAACGTCGCTGCAAATTGCTGATAATGACGAAGTTATTTTTCGGTAATTATTGTTTTAATGATGTGTAATTTTAAGTTTATTATTTAACTATTTCCTTAGGTGAGGGAAATTCATTTACTAGTTGTCATTGATGATAAAATAAGAACATGATAAATTCGGAGAGTGGATGATCTTCAAAATGAAACCACATTAAATATTAAAATATAAATTTAGATTCTCTTTCGTGACACAAAAAAAAAAGCATAGACTGTAGCTAAAGTCCATGAATTACAGTGTATGCGGAAAAAAAAAAATCTAAAATGAATCATGTTGTGGCAACAGTGACTTTGCATTTTGTGCAAATAGACTATAACCCACGTCATAAACGAATTCGATATAAGCTAGTGTTGTTGACTAGTGAGCAGAACGATTTTCTTTGTAGTTTTTTTTATCTTTACATATTTATTGTCATCACCAAAATGAGTTCCATTGGAACTGGTGTAAGTATTTATGAAATGTAGGAAAATTTTAGAACAGTAGAAACGTCAAATTTTAAAAGCAATATAAATATAATGTAGGCTAAATGGAAAAACTTCTTTAAAAAAATAAAAATTGATATCAGTAGGCTAAAGTGTATAAGATTAGTATTAGAAGCTAGAAACAGACCTAATAAATTGTTTGGTTTTATACAGTGATGTTGCTTATAAGAGCAAAATTGGGAAAATTAAACTTCTTAGTTATGTTAGGCCGGTAAATTAATAATCCTCATGTTTGTGCCCTGTATGAGAAAAGTATATTTAAAAAAAAAAAAAGAAAGTATTTTTTTTTTTTTTTTTTTTTTTTTTTTTTTCCTTATATTAAATTATATTATATATATATATATATATATATATATATATATATATATATATATATATATATATATAATATATATATATATATATATATATATATATATATATATTTATTTATGCAGTTTGTATCTTATATTCACTTACTTGGTATTTAGTTTTATTGAAATTACACACAAAATGAAATTTATATTAAAAACTATTTTAATAATTGAGGAAATTCAAATTCAGTGAATTTATAAAAAGTTAAAGTACTAAAAATCCTGTTATAAAGTTATATAATCAGGATGATTAAACTAAACTTGCCTATGCTGTACAATGATCGATATAGGCAGAAAAAGATTTTTTAAAAATATTAATATTTTGTATTTTCTCAATTTAATTTGTAAGTGAAAACATTATTGCTAGATATTTTAAAACTTAAAAAGTATATTTTAATACCTATTTATTTATTTTTATAATATATATATATATATATATATATATATATATATATATATATATATATATATATATATATATATATATATATATAATAAATTTAGGTACTGAGAGAACCAGCATTTACCAGGTTAGGCCTATTTGCCAGCCATTAACTTATATTTACCCTTCAAGTCTCGGTTATACTAGGTCGAACTAATTTTGTGAGTTTTCACAATTTATTAGTATATATATATATATATATATATATATATATATATATATATATATATATATATATATATATATATATATATATATATATATATATATATATATATATATATATATATATATATATATATAATATAGTTTTTCTTCAATATACATTTCATTTCAAATTTATATTTTGAATAAGAAGTAAATACCAGGTAAGAAAAAATGAGACGAAAACTATATATATATACTGAAAGCATGATGAAGTGTATAGAAGCAAATTTATTCCTTAAGAATATGAAAAACAAAATTTTAATACTAAATATTTTATTTCTTCTTTCTCTATTGAAACTGTAAGTACAAAATATAATGAAATGCATTAAATTATGCGTAATAAAATATAGAAGACCACTTTTTTTTTTTTTTTTTTTTTTTTTTTTTTTTTTTTTTACAGTATACCAAAAAAGCTGAAAGATTTACCTTAAAGAGATACCTATTATTTTACATAGAGACTGTTATTTTGAAAATTGATATTCATATTAGTATTAATATTGATATTCAGTTATCAAATATGAAGTGAAATTTTCAACTCTACACAACTCATAGGGTTTGGGGATACAGCTCCCTGTAGACAAATATTTAATTTGCTATGCTCTCCTAATCTTATTTATTGAAATTTCAGAATAGCTACTTGTATGTTAATTAAATACCTTTTTATAGTAAACTTTTACTTATTTTTGCATTATACAAAATGGTCTGTTAGTTTATTAGGCTTTAATAATGCGTTAATTTGATCATTTTCCATTATATTTTGTTTTCTATAATTTCAACAGAACAGAGAACAGAAATAAAACTTCTCACCATAGGATAAAAATTACTGATAAGTGTGTGAGGCATGCTTTTATATCTTCAAATTGTACTCTTTCTATTCAAAAAATATTTATTTTTCATATAAATATCTCATTATGAATATTTATATACCTCATGATCAAACTCATATGCCAACCTTGCATTTAATTACATTGAAAATATAAGGATAGTTTATATTCAAAATCTTAGTATATATATCTAGTTTTAATATGATTTTTTTCTTTGAACAAACAAATAAATTTGAAAGTTTGAGATTCATTAGGCTTTGTATTTTAGCAGTTATATATATTTAGTCTTCAAAGTTTTAAGAGTTAAATGAAAGTCACTGGAACTCGAGAAACACTCAACATATTCCTATGAAGACTCACAATTTAAAAGACATAAGGTTGCCATTTGTTTTGAATGGCTTGTCTTTAATTTATATTTTCACGCAAATATTTAACTCCTTAAATAAAACTTAAGAAAATAGATAAAATCTATATGGATCTATCAAGACTGTGAAACATTTTGACCATGACAATTGACTAGAAATTTTAGTGAAAATTATATGAGATGTAGCATGAATTATTGAAATAAAAGATTGTCTGACAAGATCAATGATAGAGCAGTAATAACATGCTTCATAAAAGATGTTCAACGTTTTTGACAGACCACATCTTATTAGTTGATAATTTTAAAAATACCAAGAATAAAAAATAATTCATGCATTTAAAATTGTTACTTTAAATTTATGACAAAACATTTAATTCATTTTTTTTTTTTTTTTTTTTTTTTTTTTTTTTTTTTTTTTTTTGCCATAGTTTATTTTGGGTAATCTATATATTGTAGAACATTATTTTACTTGATAAACTTTATAAAAAAAAATGATACACAATTTATCTCAGTTTAGTTTAAGAGAGGATGTGCATAATTTGATAAAGGAGTGGTTGTTAAAGGACAGGACACAGTGTGTAGGAGTAAATTGCAATAATTCATGAGAGCTGATGAAGAGTGAGGCTCCTTATGCCCGGGTCTCTTCTGTTTTTAATTAGTGTTAAATTGTTGGATAAGAGTGTAAAATGTTTACTTTGTAAGTTTGCTGATGACACTAAGCTGGCTTGGCATATCCTGTTTAAAAATAGTGAGTGATGTATAAGGATTCAACGGATTTAAATAAAGTTATGGTTGGGCTGAAAGTAGCAGATAGTTTTTAACAATAAAAAGAGTAAGGTTTTTTTTCAGCCTGATTATTACTCTGAATATTTTAATTACTTTACAAAATATATTGGGAATAACTTAGGTCAGTGGATTAAATTTTTTTTTTTTTTTTTTTTTTTTTTTTTTTTTTTTTGGTAGGGGGTAATTATCATGAATAATTTGAAGGTGTCAAAAACAGCATTTAGAAGCCATGATTAGACCTTACAATGTTAAGAATAATAAACTGTACTAATTCTAAATGTAAGGAGATAATCAGTTATATTACTGAGATATAAATAAACACACAAATAACTTTTTATGTTGTAATATTCTCACATAAAAGACCGATGTAATGAGACATCAATTGCTAAAATTTTCCTAATAAATGAAAAGGGTTATATATTTTAACATGTTGCTTCCTTTGAGCCCCCAGCATAACACCTGTAAATTTTAAATTTCATAATCTAATATTTTTAATAAAGATTTTTAATTGTTAATAATTCTAACAATTAATAATAGAGGGTATTAATTCCCAGTAATTCTACAGTATGTCTTATTATGGTTAAATATGGTTTAAGTATTGTCATTTATTTTTAAAAATGGGCCTGCTTTTGTACTTATAAATGTATGATAAAAGTAAACTAGCAGTCCTTTGAAACTATTGAATATACTTTAAACTGTCTAAAAGGTTTAATTAAAGTTGATTTGATTTATAGTATTTATCATTTAATAACTTTTATTGTTTTTAGTACGACCTGTCAGCATCACAGTTCTCTCCTGATGGAAGAGTGTTTCAAGTTGAATATGCTCAGAAGGCTGTAGAAAATAGTGGGTGAGTTTTATTAGTTTTTTTTTTTAAAAAAAAATTGATATAGAAAACAAAAATAATTGATAAAAGCTGCGGTAAGTAAAGGTTGATTTCTATTACTTATACATTTACAATATAAGGAAGATTCACCAATGACATTTTTTTTTTCTCTCTCTCTTTTACAAATAAAATATAATAAATATTGATTAAATGAAGAATTTCATGAAAATTCATAAAAAATTAATAAACCAGTGAAGGTTACCATGGAAAAAGTAGATACCATAATGCTCTGTAAATTAGTTTAATACTCCTTTAAGATATATTGTAACAGGAAAGATAAGATATAATTTAATAAGCTATACAATACATTAAATTCCTGTATACAGGTTTAATGTGATCTGAACAAATTATATAGTTTAAAGCATGTCATAATTTAATCTTGGCACAGTTTTCTTTCAATCTAATGTATTATTTATTTCCAGAACTTCGATTGGACTAAGATGTAAAGATGGTGTTGTATTTGCAGTTGAAAAGATAATTACTTCAAAATTATTTGAACCAACATCAAATAAAAGGATTTTTACAGTTGATTCTCATATGGGTCTTGTAAGTAGTTGAAGAATCCACTTGTAAGCAATAATTGTGAAATTAAAACAAACCCTGTATATTGAGGAATTTATTAAATTTAGATTTATTTTTAATTCAAAATATTATTCTAATTACTTTATACATTTGATGCATTAGATTGTGTATTTGTTTCATTGTTCAAATAATTTTAGGAGTTGTTAAAGATTTAGCTCTAAATATTAAATAAAATTATTTGTTGGTTTATTCACACTTAATAAATGGTCATTCCATACCAAAAGGCTACATCACTGTAATGCTGTTTGAATGATGTAAAATATTTGATGCATTGAACTTAAAATGATTTTAAAAGATTGTGAATTTCTCATTGTTCAGACAAATATAAAAGCTACCAAAGATTTAATTTGTGTGCCCATTTGTTGGTTTATTTACAAACTAATTTAATAAAATGCATCTTAATGTCAAAATGACAGTATTAGTCATCATCAACGATTATTTCGTAGTCAAAATAATTAAAAATTTCTCTGATTTTACAAAAGCAAAATTTCTTAGTGAATAATATTATTTTTGTAATAATAACAATGTGCATAAGAATGAAGTAAATCTGTTAATTTTAAAAGATGGTTTTTGAAATTTAAGTTGGTCTTTAGACTTTTTCCTATCTTCAAAATTAATATTAGTTATTACTTTTAAAAAAATTTATTTCTTAGTCATCTTATAATAATATTGCTTTATCCCAGTTTTGCAACTTTGATAAATAAGGATATGTTTGTAGTATGTATTTCTATACATACTAATACTGAAGAGATTTCTTTGGAATATTGTGTTGCTTTTGGTAAACTTAGTAACAATAATTTACAATAATTTGCACATTGGAATTTATTTTTAAATTCTTATGTTAGTGAGTTATGTAAAGGAAAAATACTCCTCATCCATTTCATCTGTATTCTACCTTTTATATATTTTTCCCTTTAAATGACTTGAACCCTGCAATATATCTTTTTATAAAGTTTTAATAGATTGTATATGAATTTAATTAATCCTGTTGAAAAATATTTCAGGCCTGTGCTGGTCTTCTGGCTGATGCAAGAGCTATTGTAGAAATTGCAAGAACTGAAGCTTCAAATTTTAGAGCAGAATATGGTTCACCAATTCCCATCAAAGTAAATACATGTATATTTAATTTTTCTATTGATTTCTTAGAAATTGAATATATATATATATATATATATATATATATATATATATATATATATATATATATATATATATATATATATATATATATATATATATATATATATATATATATATATATATATATATATATATATATATATATATATATATATATATATATATATATATATATATATATATTATATTATTTTTTGTCTGAAAAAAGTTTGTACTAAAATTATTATAATTATAATCTACTTATATTTATGTAGTTTTTTGAATTTCATATTTTTCCAAAATAATTATAATATATAAATTATTTTTGCAATTCATTATGCCATAATTTATAAATTGTTTTGCAATACTTGCTGTCATACGAGATTTTTTTTTTTTTTTTTTTTTTTTTAGTAATATTGAAATAAAGAGAGGATTTGATTCTTAATGTCTTAATCACAATCAAATCCATCCCTTTGGCCTTCATTATGATTACATCTTGAGAGGTTCTTCACTAAAATAACTTGAAAAGATTCCTTTTGTTTTCAATATAAAAAATAAATAAACTAAGATTATTTAATATGCATTATTATTACTATTATTATTATTTTCTTCTTTTTCTACGTAGTATTTGGCAGAAAGAGTTAGTATGTACCTTCACGCTTATACTCTTTATTCAGCGGTAAGACCTTATGGATGTTCTGTTATGATAGGAGGAGTGGATGAGAGTGGACCACAGTTGTTTGTTTCTGATCCTTCAGGACTTTGTCATGTAAGTATCATTAATTTTTATATTTTTATTCAGTAGTATATTATTTATTTTATATATACACCACGTATGTTTTTCTCCACCTAGAGCTAAAGTATGGCACAAAACTCAGCAGCAAAAATTGACGTTTACTTAAAAAGTGGTACAGTTATTTACAATGTAAATAACTGTACCACTTACAGTTATTTACAATGTAAATAATTGTAGCTCTCTCTCAGTTCTGTAGCTCCTTTGTCTCATTTCATCCAACCATTGTAGACTAGGAACGACCAACTAAATTTTTGTGTTTTGGTAACTTTGTGTTTAAAACTTTGGTGACATGCCACCAATTAATATTTGTAAGTTTATTATTTAGAAAATCATGAGCAATCCACGCGCACCCAATGTAAGTTATCATCTTTCTGGAAAAGAATTGTGATATCAGGTTGCATAACTTTATTCTGGTTAAAGGCAAATTTTTTTTCATTCAAGTTCAGGCAAATTAAGATTTATTATTGGTTCATTCATTAAATTGCCTAGTCAGTTTGTCATGTGACAGTACACAACAGTTTTAGTATTCATAAATAGTGAATTGAGTTTTTTCCCAATGCCTTGACTTGGAATATTTTGTTTTTGTACCTTACTTTACATTATTTTTTAAAAAAGAATATTGTCATAAACTTGCAAACAAAAATATAATAGCTACAAACTGTTTATAAGCAGTATAATTTTTTATTTATTTATTTTTTTTTTTTTATTTCCGGTAAGATTTGAAATTTAATACTTATAAATGTTGCAATATTTTTGAAGAGTTGTGTAAGGCATAATAAAAATATTTTATTATGAGCTCAAAGATAGAGCACTTGGCAAGCAAGCGAAAGACCAAGGTTCGAGGCTGGTCGGGGCTGGAAAATGTGAGCTATTCTCTCTCCACTTTTAGCGTCATTCTCATTCAGACGTAAATGAGTACATTAGAAATGAGTTTTATTGTTATCGTAATGAAGTTCCCGGTATCCACGATAGGTAGGGTTAACCAGTGGTATCTGACGTAGGCCCGTGATCCCCAGGGACTTTTCACGAAGGGTCTTAACTGACAGGACTCAACATCCTTCCAGGGGAGTAATGTATTTATTTATTTATTTTTATTTTATTTTATTTGTTTATTTATTTATTATTATTATTATTATTATTGGGTATGTATGTAGGATGAATGAAAAGAATAGCTAAAAAGGTATTTGTTTCAGAAGTGTGATAGATTGGGGAAAACCGGGGGGAAGTTGGATGAATACTGGAAGAAGCCTTTAAGGGAAAGCGGGATGAAATTGGGGAGAGGGTGTGCGGTTGATATATATATATATATATATATATATATATATATATATATATATTATATATATATATATATATATATATATATATATATATATATATATATATATATATATATATATATATATATATATATATATATATATATATATAATTGTGGACTTTTGGATTTTTTATGTCAGGGTTATTTTGGATCTGCAACAGGAAAAGCAAAACAAAATGCCAAAACTGAAATTGAAAAGTTGAAGCTCACTGGTATGACATGCAGAGAACTCGTTAAAGAAGCTGCTAAAATGTAAGTTTATTTTCTTAAACAGATATAAGAGAAAATAAATTCTCTCTCTCTCTCTCTCTCTCTCTCTCTCTCTCTCTCTCTCTCTCTCTCTCTCTCTCTCTCTCTCTCTCTCTCTCTCTCTCTCTCTCTCTCTCTCTCTCTCTCTCTCTCTCTCTCTCTCTCTCTCTCTCTCTCTCTCTCTCTCTCTCTCTCTCTCTCTCTCTCTCTCTCTCTCTCTCTCTCTCTCTCTCTCTCTCTCTCTCTCTCTCTCTCTCTCTCTCTCTCTCTCTCTCTCTCTCTCTCTCTCTCTCTCTCTCTCTCTCTCTCTCTCTCTCTCTCTCTCTCTCTCTCTCTCTCTCTCTCTCTCTCTCTCTCTCTCTCTCTCTCTCTCTCTCTCTCTCTCTCTCTCTTCTCTCTCTCTCTCTCTCTCTCTCTCTCTCTCTCTCTCTTCTCTCTCTCTTTCTTTCTCTTTTTTTTTTTTTTTTTTTTTTTTTTTTATTACGATTTTCGAACAACACTGTCTCCTCCACAGCATCCCTCCATCTTTTTCTCGGTCTTCCCACTGGTCTCCAATCAAACAATCTTCGCGGGTACCTCCAGTTTTCCATTCCTCCGCTCATATCCATACCATATCAGATGATTTCTCTCTATGCCCTCAGTTATTGGGCATATTCCCAACTTTCCTTTCATTATTTCATTCCTGACTCTATCCCTCAACGTTACTCCTCTTATCATTCTTAACATTCTCATCTCCACAGCTTCTATTCTACTCTTCTGTCTTATATTTAGAACCCAACTTTCCAACCCATGTAGCAATATTGGTCTTTGAATGGTTGTATATATTGTTACCTTTACCTCTACTGGTACCCTTCTCTGTTTAATCAGCGAGTACAACATTCCAGGTTTCTTGATTATTTCATTATTCTCTCTTCTAACTCTACGTCCATCCAACCCTTCTCATCAAATATCACCAGTAGATATTTGAAATTACTGATTGGCTTCAGCTGAACGTCCTCCATCCATATCTTTGAGTTCTTTCTTTGTCTCGATATTACGATTATCTCTGTCTTTTCCCTATTTATTTTCATCCCCCCCCACTCTCTCATAACATCAGTCCAAATATTCATTACAATCTTGTAGTTCGTGCTGTTTCCTTGTCACCACAGCCGCGTCATTCTCATACACAAAGGTATATTCTCTGTCTTCTCTATATATATATATATATATATATATATATATATATATATATATATATATATATATATATATATATATATATATATATATATATATATATATATATATATATATATATATATATATAATATATATATATATTATATATATATATATATATATATATATATATATATATAGTTTATTGAAAGTTAAAATAATCAAGCAACAACTAAAGTGAAATATACTTAATTGTAAAACCTTATATTTTCCCTATTTAAGATATGACAGTTGTGATGAACCTTGTCTCTCTTTTGTGTTTAAAGGCATATAAAAAAACAAAAATCTCAGCATTTTTGAAACCTTCCTAGTAACCATTGTAAAATTTTAAGTTAAGCAAGTTTATTAATTAGATTTAAATGAAAAGAAATCTATATTTTATATAGTAGAGATGATGGAAACATCGGAAGACGCAGGAAAGGTAAGAGAAATTTTCCAGGAGAAATGGAGATGTGGAATGATGAAATGTCTGTGAGTTTCAGAATTGAAATGAATCTCGGGTGAAGTCAAGGCACCAAATTATTTTGATTAAATTGAAGTTTAGCTTTAAATAATTTATATTTAACATACGAGTCAATAAAATCTTCATTTGTTAAGATTTGTTTCTCCTCTTTGCGAGCCAACTATACTTGTAACTTGCTTAAAAGTTACAAAGACGTAGTATGTTCTTAGCATCTGATTATAATGCTATTAAAAGTAAATACAAAGGAATTCAAGAAAAAAAACATGGTCCCCAACACATGAAAAAAATGATCGTATGGAAATAAGACAATATGCGTTCTCTTTTGAGGAAATTAATAGAACGGTAATAGAAAATTTAAAAGGTAAATTGGAAGTTTTATTAAAGTTAAAGCAGGGGATTGGAAGGAAATGTTATAATGAAATCAGTGTGATAAGTACGTATTAGACGAGATAAGAAGAATTGCTTCAGAAAAGTATGAGAAAAAATGATAGTTACAAAAGAAAAAGTTTTTAAAAGTTGAAGGTGTTGATCTCGGGTGAGTTAAATATCACGAATAGAGAAACTCAAGCGAAGTGTCTTGGCCTTTATAAGAAATCATTAAAATAAATTAACAAAACTTTTGTTGCAAATATGCAAATCTTTTAAAGATTGTTAAAATGACTTTTTTTCCTGTTGACTTTCTCTTTTCCTGTACAGAAAATGTTATCACAGATATATTCTGAATTAAAGGTTTATCATTGTACCCTTGTTTTTTATAGATTTATGGAAGCAATAAACTGCTTTAAATTCGTCTCTCACTTGTCAGGGCCTTAAGTCTTGAGAGTTTAAAGGTAAATTAATCTTAATACCATGTTTGACAGTTAAACACTTTTAATACAATGGTAACTAATTAATTATTTTCAGAAATTTAATTTAATTTACTTTATTTTATTATTTTAATTATTTTTTCTTCAGAATTTATTTAGTACATGACGAAGTAAAAGACAAACATTTCCAACTTGAACTATCTTGGGTATGTGAAGAATCGAATTGGAAACATGCACCAGTTCCCAAGGTTTTATTCGATGAAGCCGAAAAGTTCGCTAAAGCAGCTTTGCAAGAAGATTCTTCAGATGAAGATGAAGAAATGTAGTACATTATTTATTATTATTTTTAAACGCGGTAATAAATATTTTTTATCAAATATTAAGTTTGACATCTTAATTCCACCACCATCCAAAGATAGGATAAGTACAAAAAAGATTTTGTTGTCTCACCACATTTGATTACATAAAATAAATAAATGCATTTTTTATTGCCTCTAAAATTATGAAATTGTGAGATTGAAGCTTACAGTCAGCAGTATTTGTGCCTATCCCTCAATCGCAAAAGTCTTGAACATTTAACGAAAATGTTTTTATAATATTTCATGTATTGGGAACCAAGTTTGCTTAAGTGGAACTTCTATTTCATAATCACTCTCTCTTTTATTCATTTTAAAAATTCGTGTAGTAATTTTTGTTACATACAAAAGTTAAATAATTCCTTAGTTATTCGGAGAGAGATTTGTGGAAGAATTGTCATATTATTATGCTAAAATATATTCTAGCCAAATTTTTAATACATCTTCTGAAATATTGATTCCATCGATTTGTCAGTTATTAACTTAATGAAGTTTCTGATTCAAATTTAGTATTTGTTATAAGCTTTTCCTTTATCAGCAGAACATAATTCCCTTGATTTTTTTTTTTATATAATAGTATATTATTCATGATCTGACCTCCTTTATGCTCTCATAAAATATTCTTCACGAAAGCATTTTCAGTTAAGATGTATTTGAATTTGACTTTACAAGTCCTGTAATTGCCTGAAAATAAATTATGGTTCCCAGAATTTAAACGAATTTAAGAAGTTAAAAATACATTGTATAAATGGAAGTGTAACTGAAATTTTTTTTGATTCATCCATATTCCCTCAATCTAGATCTTCACAAACTATATTTTACAGATTTATGAAAATTATTTTCATATTCTGTTATAATGGGAATTTATTTATTTTTTTTATTTATTTTTTTTTTAATTAAATTTCCTTATAAATTTTCAAGAAATTGCAATGTAATATTTGTTGAATACGTTTAGCAGTCAAATTTTGTATGTTGGGTACCGTTTTATATTTAATTTGTAAATGTTTGGTGGAAATTTTTGAAAGCCATGCTTTATCATATTAAACAAAATGTGCAATATGTATATTCATAGTCTTTCAATAAAATTGCAACCTGGTAGCTATATCTACCCACATACTAAATTAGAAGTTAAACTATTTATAGTAGTTGCAATAAAAGCTAGTTTCATCATTTACCATACCGACTTCCTTTAGTTTAGTTTTTTTTTTTAGTATTTCACCATTGAGTGGAAAGCATAACTGTCTCAATGAACTTTACTCACCCTGAAAAAAAAACGTAAAAATTATGGAAGTGTGATAACTGATGAGCATAACGCATGCATACATGTCTAAAAGTTGTATAACTTCAGAATCTTTTGCGGATGTTGCTTCATATTGAGAATTGAAAGGAAAAAAACAGACTGATATTCTCAAACTTCTCCTTTACTGCATTTATTTTGTTTTACCTTTCATTGTACATACAAGATTTTTAACATTGTGAATTTCAAGGAATTTAAACAAGAATACTTGTGAAAATACTTTTTTTCTAATGAAAACGATGTGCTAACAGAGTACTTACAACCTATTTGACAAGTCAGTGCAGTGACTTTCTACTGCTACAAGTACAAAGTCACTGCACAGGATACTTCATTACTTATATTTACTTAAAAATTTAAAATTATTGCCTGTAGTAGAATTTGTCAGAGTTTAAGTTGAACAACAACGGCATTGAAAAAAGCCTGCTTTACAGAAAGTCTAGTAGTAATAGTCTGCTATTTCAGTTTACAGAGTGTATCTACAATATTAGGAGGGCTGATATTCATTTGTTAGAAAGGTTCGCAAGTCTAATATAGGTTTGTCAGTGTCATCACTTTGATGGAATACAAAACTCATTAAGATAATTTATTCCAAAATAAGAACAGACTTACCCGAAATAGTTTGTCTTTTTATATTATCATCAAATTTATCAATGTGTAAACTTTACTAATTTAAATTATTCCTCTTAGTACTTTTTATTTCTTTGAGAGTACTCATTGTGAAACTCATATACCTACGTCGATTATTTGGTAAATGCAGAAACCAGTATTTTAGGAGAACCTGAATGAAAGTGTAAAATTAAAAGCAATCGCGTAAAACATTTAACATTTTGTTGCTTCAGTAAAATCATCGAAGAAAATTTAAGAAAAGAGTCGTAAACGTACAGTATTCAGATCTCTTTCTGTTGTCTTCTTGATTCTTATTCATTAGTTGATAAAGGAAATCATCAAAATAGAGATACTTAGTGTCATATTAAGTCTTTATGCATTTAATATTAATAACACTTTTCTTCATGAAGGATTTATATACAAGATACTTTACTGAAAAGAGTAATGGGTACAAGGCCTTTAGATTACTAGAGAGTTTTTGTGAACTGGTTTAGTTTTTCAATATGGGAAAACTTTAAGTTTGACATCTTAATTCCACCACCATCCAAAGATAGAATAAGTACAAAAAAGATTTTGTTGCCTCACCAGAAAAACTTTTCTAAGTAACTTTCCTTTTACTGTTTAATTTCATAATTTAAAATGTATTATTTAATCTTCCCTCTATGAAATCTTCATTAACAAAACTTTTTATCTTTAAACACCAGGTTAAGAAAATCAAATTCTTTTTATATTTTATCTTTACTAAAGAAACATTTTTCTAAATAACATTTTTTGTCCAAATATTTTCTTTTTCTCCAATGTGCCTTTTTTTTCTGTTTCAAACACCGAATATTACCTCATTGTAGACAAGTCTAGTTGTAATTTTTTCTTCCAATTTTGCTTTTTTTTTTTTAAGGATTTACAAACAAGCATTCAGAATTTTGAAGAGTAGTAGCCTAATTCGTGAACTGTAAATAGTATTTGAAACTACAGCGCTGCAGAAAAGTTTATAACTCAATATGTAATATTCTGGTATGTAATAGTAATCTTAATGCAACTTACAACTTTCATATTTCCTATATGTTTGTATTATCTACTTTTACTTCAAGACTTGTCTGTTTACCAAGAAGCATATTTCTAGGTGCGTATTAGTGCATATCCAGAAACCAAGAACATATTTACCCAACCATGGCCACAACTATTTAAACGACAAATTCTCTGTAATTCAAAACTATCCCACATTTCTCATTTATAATACATATTCTTATAATAATAATACTTCATTATCAGTACCTATTGTTTACTGCCTCATCTTTACTCTATTGACATGGGAAATTTGAAGATTGACACATTACCTGTATATGTCAGTATTACCAAAGTTTACTATAATAATTATAAAGTAAATTTTGATATTACTTCCTTCTTTTATGCTTAAATTCTGTTGAGTAATGCCACTCATGATCTGAAATTAAATGGATTCGTTACATGACAATTTGCTAAACTAGGGTAGAGAGCCTCTAGTTATTTCAGCACCATAATTCATTCAAAATGGAATATTTATATGTATATAAATAAATTATAAAATTAGTATTATGTGCAATGGTCTTCTTAAAACAAAAAATAGAATAAAAATTAAGGGACGAAACTTAAACATTTCTGTGTAAAGCTCTTAAAGTATATCCCCTTATTCTTAAAAAATCTCTCCACTTCGAGAACCTGTTGCAATATATATATATATATATATATATATATATATATATATATATATATATATATATATATATATATATATATATATATATATATATATATA
Organism: Armadillidium nasatum; assembly: GCA_009176605.1. NCBI lineage: Eukaryota > Metazoa > Arthropoda > Malacostraca > Isopoda > Armadillidiidae > Armadillidium > Armadillidium nasatum. The sequence continues at coordinate 17,180 of SEYY01018473.1, read as the reverse complement.
TATATATATATATATATATATATATATATATATATATATATATATATATATATATATATATATATATATATATATATATATATATATATATATATATATATATATATATATATATATATATATATATATATATATATATATATATATATATATATATATATATATATATATATATATAAACCAAATAAAGGAGGTTATGGTATATATTTTCGAAAAATGACAAATAGAAATAAATAACTTCATATCCCCTTCTCAGGAGGAAGAAAAGAATGAAATTCTAATTAATGTATTAAATAAGTAAATAAATTAGAAGTCTTATCTGAGAATATTTAAAATTCAGTCGGATTGTAAATTAGTATTTAGCAAGACGATTCAATTAAAGACTACTTACGAAACTACGGATAAACCTCAGAGAAAGCATCATAAGGCTATAGCTACGTAATATTTCTACGAGTAAATACGCTACAACTTTTCTTTATAGAAGGTCGTTGTGTCTTTTTGAAGACCAATCATAAACCTATTGTCATCGTCGCTTTTTCGCAGTTACATTTCAGCTAAGAGTTATAGTCAGCAGCCTTTTTTGTTCATCCTGACGAAAAAAGTTATGTGTTTCTTACGATAAATGTTACAAACTCCAACAAATATTGATGCTGATGCATTTTTTTTTATGTTGACCTTTCTCTAGATTATTTCAGTTGCTCGTCTTCAGGAAACTGTTGTGGGGCTCCCTCCTTTACGAGACAGACTTAAATCTTTCCATTATCTGTTTATCTTCTGTGTGGTGCGATGAACGAACACCTCATCGACATCCATTTGCTTCTACACCCATTAGGAGGCAGCTCTTTGACGATTTTCTTGACATGTCTCATCCTGGAGTAAAAGCATCCTTTCGACTGATTAGCAATGTCATTTTTTACCCAGTTTGGACCGAGACATCTGCTCATAGGTTTGTGAGTGCCAGGCTTTGAAAGTTCTCCGATGATACACCAAGTCTTTTATGGCACCGTTGAAAATCGCATATCAACTCTTTGAGACGGTCTACATTGATAATTGTCAACTTTTTTCCACCTGCTTCACAGCCAGGCAGTCCTTCTGTGTATCCCAATATTTTAATCCTGTTTTGACCGTTATATGAAATGGATGGACTCTTTCTCTATGCCTCAATATCTGTTTCGTACACATTTTTATTGTGGTTTCCAGTTTTGGAGTTTACATTATGACAGACAGAGATATCTAGTTCTATAAAAGAGCCTTTTTTCGCAGAACCATAAACTTTTAATCCTTCTCCTTATTCTGTTCACTCTTTCCATTTTTAGGTTCATCTGATCACTCTCTTATCTATGTTTCCTCTTCTACTTCTTCTAGTCTTGCAATTGAAAAACCCCGCCCAAGGCGATGAAATATTTTTGAAACTTCGTTACTGCTAACTGGACTGTCGTACTACTTTGGTTTTTCATGAAAAAATTGCTTCTTTTCCTGTAAGAGTCTCTCAGATTGCGCAGAACGCATAACTGAAGTGATCTTATTTGGCATGGAGACGTATATTACATGTTCTTTCCCATCAACAAAAGAAAGCAAAAAACCTTGGTTTAACTTTGTTTATTTTCGTGATATTCGTCAAAGGACGAAGCTCTCAGTAATTACCGTCACAAAATACACGCAAGAATGTTGTAATTAGTAGTTCCTTCTACGATTTTATGGAAATTTATCACTTAATTAATACCTCATTTTTTTCAGTCTTTGAAATGAACAACGTAATAAGATATTGAGTCATGAACATATGTAAACTATGGAAAATAATGAAAATAATAATAATAACAATAATAATAATAAAAATTTGTAAGAAAAGCAAAATAACATTTTTTTTACTGATTTTTTTTTTTTTTTTTTATTTTTTTTTTATTTTTTATTTATTTTTTTTATTATTTTTTTGTAAATTTTTTTTTTTTTTTTTTTTTTATATATATATATATTATATATATATATATATATATATATATATATATATATATATATATATATATATATATATATATATATTATATATATATAATATATATATATATATATGTGTGTGTGTGTGTGTGTGTGTGTGTATGTGTTAAAAAGTACATCATCGTCATTAATTAATAGCGATCATTAAAGTGAAAGTTGTTCTTTTGACGTTCGAGAAGAGATAAATAAATTGCCTGAGGATTTCTTTAGAAAGAGTTACTTTATTAAATGCCAATTGCAATCTATAACAACATCAAGACATTTAATAAATACTATCTATAAACTATATAATATTATTGCGAAACATTTACAGCAGGTTTAATAATAATAATAATAATAATAATAATAATAATAATAATAATAATAATAATAAAATCAGATAAAATGTTTCAATATTGTATCGCTATTTTTTTTTTTTTTTTTTTTTTTTTTTTAATACGATTGCTGGGGTGACAAGTTTTTCTTATGAGAACGATAATAATGATAATATTAATAATAATAATAATAATAAGAATAATAAATAATAATAATAATAAAAAAAAAAAAAATAATAATAATAATAATAATAATAATAATAATAAATCTTATATTTTAAATTAATCTCCCCCTATATTCAAAAACATTTCATAAAATATTTAACTAATTTTGAGCTTCTCTAAACAAATGAACTCCTTCCTATCCAGCATTCCTTATACTCTCACACTATTCTTATATTCCATTAGTATATCATATAAATTAATAATATTCGTATATTATTATTATTATGATTATTATTATTATTATTATTATTAATATTAATAGTTATTATTATTATTATTATTATTATTAATAGTTTTATTATTATTATTACCATTATTATTATTATTACTAGCATTATTATTATTATTACTATTTTTATTAATATTAATAGTAGTATTATTAATATTATTATTAATAGTTTTATTATTATTATTACCATTTTTATTATTATTATTACTTATTAATTATTATTATTATTATTATTATTATTATTATATATTATTATTATGTTTATTATTATTATTACCATTTTTATTATTATTATTATTTAGCATTATTATTATTATTATTATTATTATATATTATTATTATTATTACTATTACTATTATTATTATTATTATTATTATTATTATTTAATTAATAAAAAAGTGAATTAAATGGAAAAAGGTTAATTTTTTCTCCTATGTCGATGTCGGAATTGTGAAAAGCGTTCGTCGAGTCAAGACTTTTTGGAAACTTTTTTTAAAAAGAAAAAAAAATTCTTAGAAAGATTTTTTTGCCTCTTTTGTCCCTCTTATCTCTTTTTTTTTTCTTTTTTAACCAATTATTAAATAATAATAACAATAATAATAAATATTTTATTATTATTATTATTATTATTATTATTATTATTATTATTATTATTATTATTATTATTATTGCCATTATTTTATTATTATAATTATTATTATTTTTGCCATTATTTTGTTATTAATATTATAATTATTATTATTATTATTATTATTATTATTATTATTATTATAGTATTATTTATATATTATATATATATATATATATATATATATATATATATATATATATATATATCTATATATATATATATATATATAATATATATAAACCAAATAAATGCTTATAAACCAAGCAGTAAATAATATAGTAAATAGAGCTAAACACACTGGAGGATAAAGAATTACTTACCTCCTCGGGGGTCGAACCACCGCATGTTGCGACTGAGATCAACTAAAGACGCGGCTCTACCACTGAGCCATCCACGAACCCAAAAAAGTTCGCTTCAAGAACAGTTTCAAGCAACCGATCTTCCCGTCAAGGTATAATCACCAGGTTTTCACCCTGTTCCTCCCCACTCTTTAGGTATTATCAAATAAATGCTTATAAACCAAGCAGTAAATAATAAAGTAAATAGAGCTAAACACACTGGAGGATAAAGAATTACTTACCTCCTCGGGGGTCGAACCACCGCATGTTGCGACTGAGATCAACTAAAGACGCGGCGCTCTACCACTGAGCCATCCACGAACCCAAAAAAGTTCGCTTCAAGAACAGTTTCAAGCAACCGATCTTCCCGTCAAGGTATAATCACCAGGTTTTCACCCTGTTCCTCCCCACTCTTTAGGTATTATCAAATAAATGCTTATAAACCAAGCAGTAAATAATAAAGTAAATAGAGCTAAACACACTGGAGGATAAAGAATTACTTACCTCCTCGGGGGTCGAACCACCGCATGTTGCGACTGAGATCAACTAAAGACGCGGCACTCTACCGCTGAGCATCCACGAACCCAAAAAAGTTCGCTTCAAGAACAGTTTCAAGCAACCGATCTTCCCGTCAAGGTATAATCACCAGGTTTTCACCCTGTTCCTCCCCACTCTTTAGGTATTATCAAATAAATGCTTATAAACCAAGCAGTAAATAATAAAGTAAATAGAGCTAAACACACTGGAGGATAAAGAAATACTTACCTCTTCAGGGGTCGAAACTACCGCATGTTGCGACTGAGATCAACTAAAGACGCGGCACTCTACCACTGAGCCATCCACGAACCCAAAAAAGTTCGCTTCAAGAACAGTTTCAAGCAACCGATCTTCCCGTCAAGGTATAATCACCAGGTTTTCACCCTGTTCCTCCCCACTCTTTAGGTATT
>SEYY01018472.1:5000-19270 GCA_009176605.1 Armadillidium nasatum | reverse complement strand
TCTACTCTCTATTTCTTAATACTAATACTTTTCTTCAATGCTGGAAGCATGCATTTGTTCAGCCGATCCCAAAAAATGGTAGCCGCTCTGACCCTTTTAACTATCAATCTATAGCTCTCCTTTGTATTTTGTCTACAATTTTTGAAACTCTCCTTCAACTCTCATTTCCTGGATCACTTAGAGTCTCTTTCTCTTCTCTCAGATCACCAGTATGGCTTCCGATGCTCGAGGTCATCTGGTGACATACTTTCCTATCTTACTGATCTATGGTTTTCTGCCCTTAGGGACTTCTGAGAGTATTGTGTGGTGGCGCTTGACATATCCAAGGCTTTTGACCGGGGGTATGGCATGCGTCGCTGCTCTCCAAGTTCCCTTCCTTTGGGTTTCCTCCTTCCTCTTTGTTTACTCTTATCTAGTTTTCTCTCAGATCGTTCCATTTCGGCACTTGTAGATGGAGCGACCTCTTCCTCCTTTTCTGTCAACTGTGGTGTTCCTCAGGTTTCTGTTTTATCTCCAACTCAATTCTTACTTTTCATTAACGACCTTCTCAACTGCACTTCTAACTCTGTTCACTCTTATGCTGATGACTCAACTTTACATTCTTCTACTCATTTCAAATCTGCTACCTCTCTTGCTTCTAGAGTTGCTTCTCGTCTTCAACTTTCCGATTCTATTCTTGCCGATCTGGATGGGATTTCCCGGTGGGGTCATAGCAACCTTGTGAAATTCAACTCTTTAAAAACTCAACTTCTTCACATCTCCCTCTCAAAAAAACCTCCCAACTTTTCTATTCTCTTCGATGGTTCTCCCATCTCACCTGTAAATAACATTAAATATTCTTTGTCTAAAAAATAAACTGTCTTGGAAACCATATATCACAATGGTTGCTAAAGCGGCCTCTAAGAAGCTGGGAATTCTGTTCAGGTTGCGAAAATTTTTTTCTTCTGAGCAGTTACTCCAAATATATAAGGGTCTTATTCGCCCTTGTATGGAGTACTGTTCTCACATTTTGGGGGGGCTCCAGCTCCTCCTCTTCTGGATAGGGTTGAGTCAAAAGCTAAGAGATTAATAAACTGTCCCCTACTTTCAAACTCTCTTGACCCTCTATCTCTGCGACGTGACGTTGGCTCGCTATCTCTTTTCTTTAGGTACTACAATGGCAGGTGCTCGAGGGAATTGGCCTCTCGCATTCCTCCACCGTTACGTCTTCCTCGGTGCACATGGGGTGCCTTGTTTTCGCAGGGAATTTTGGGTTGACCTAGGAAATCCCAGGTTAGCCCGTTGTGGTGCCTCCCTTTCCAGACACCTCTGTTCTATGGAACTCTAACCATCATCTATCTTTCCCCGTGTATTTAATATTCCACTCATTAAGGCTTTCGCCTGCATCCACCTGAGGGTTGCGCGCTAGGTGTGTGTTTACTGACAAAGTAAACCTGAGTGATATGCCTTAGGTTCGAGTCTGATGGGTTTCCTTCATTTGTATATGCCCCCCTCATTGAAAATGGCTTTGCCCGTGAATGGTGGATATATAATATTATATATATATATATATATATATATATATATATATATATATATATATATATATATATATATATATATATATATATATATATATATATATATATATATATATATATATTATATATATATATATATATATATATATATATATATATATATATATATATATATATACTTCTATATATGTAATTACTTTTCGTTCATTCCCGGTAAAACAAAACAATTAATATATGAGTCGAATTTCGAATATTATCAAAGAAATAAATAAAAAAAAAAAAAACCTACGATTGGTTGCATCAAATTTATATCCAATAATATATACTCACGGCATTGTTCCACTGACTGGTGATGGAAAATTGTGGTTTACTTGAGATGAACAATGATGCAATTGTCACTTACGTCGTTGAAACAGATGAGAACATGTGATTGAAAACGCGTAATTTGAACGACGTAACTTCTCTCTAGCGGTCAAGAAAAAGTATTACAATTGTCGTTGATCCACAAGATGAAATAACATTTTTTCGTACTGTTGTCGTATTTATTTATTTATTTATTTATTTAAAAAAAATAAATAAATAAAAAACACAAATTTTGCACTTGCGTCATTGTTCCTCCGGAGAAGCGATATATTTGAAATCAAAATTTTATTAAAATTCAGATTTAAAACTATTTTAAATTGATAGGTTAATATATAACAGCTTCAATATATTTCGATAAAAAAAAAATATAAAATATTATAAAATATATATATATATATATATATATATATATAATATATATATATATATATATATATATATATATATATATATATATATATATATATATATATATATATATATATATATATATATATATATATATATATATATCCTATGGTTCCAATATTTTGCAACACTGATCCCAAATTTCGATTCCAAGGACAAGCATTAGTTATTTGTAGAACCAACATCTATCCATGCGAGTTGAGCAGGGTTCTTGGTTTATTTATACATAGGATTCTTAACCATGACGCGATGCCCTTAAAAAAAAAATTCAAAACATAAAATTTTTCATTAATAGATTTCAAAAATATGGACATCAAACTTTAGTTATGTTCTTTCTCTACATTTTCTGAAAATTTTATCAACTTCGGTCAAGAAAAAAAAATAATTAAAAAAAAACAGTGAGGTATACTTTTTAGTTCAATTTGGCACCTTCACTGGATTTTTTTTATAAGTTTTTGCTTCTTGACCGAAGTTGCTCAAATTGTCAGAAAATATAGAAAAAGGTATAGCTAAAGTTTGACTGTCCATATTTTTTATATCTATTCCTGAAAATATTTTATGAGGTTTTTGAATTTTGACAAAAAAAAAAAAAAAAAAAAAAAAAAAAAAAAAAAATTTTCCTTCATTTTACCTCACAACGTGTGTTTAGGAAAAGATATCTAAAATCCCTCATTATGGAACTTTAGCTATACCTTTCTCCTAGAGTTCCTGAAAATTTGAACAAGTTCAGCCAAGAAAAACAAAAGTTATAAAGAAAAGAGTGAAGGGGTATGAATCTCCGAATTCGAAAGCGAATATCTCGCCCAATAATATATACTCACGGCATTGTTCCACTGACTGGTAATGGAAAATTGTGGTTTACTTGAGATGAACAATGATGCAATTGTCACTTACGTCGTTGTCCCATTGGGATCAAATACAAAATTTGTCCAATCATCCTTTAGAAATGAGAATGAAGCGACACACTTAAAAACTGACACACAACTGACCGTTATGTCGTCGTTCTTCTGAACATGTGATTGAAAACGCGTAATTTGAACAACGACGTAACTTGTCTCTAGCGGTCAAGAAAAAGTATTACAATTACGTCGTTGATCCACAAGATGAAATAACATTTTTTCATGCTGTTGTCGCATTTTTATTTTTTTTAAAAAAAAAAAAAAAACACAAATTTTTTTTTTTTTTTTTTTTTTTTCCGGAGAAGCGATTTTTTAAAATCAAAATTTTATTAAAATTCAGATTTAAAACTATTTTAAATTTGATAGGTTAATATATAACAGCTTCAATATATTTCGATATATATTATATATATATATATATATATATATATATATATATATATATATATATATATATATATATATATATATATATATATATATATATATATATATATATATATATATATATATATATATATATGAACTGGCGTGGTGCAGTGGTAGAGTATTCAACTATTGTGCCAAAATGTCGCTGGTTTAAGGTGGTTGGGATAGGCCTAGCAAGCCACCAACTGATTGCCTTGCTCAAGAAATTCATGTCTTGCCTCGGAGGAATTTCGTTCAAGACAGCTGACAGATGCTAGCACCTACAGGACTATTGTGATATATATATATATATATATATATATATATATATATATATAATATATATATATATATATATATATATATATATATATATATATATATATATATATATATATATATATATATATATATATATATATATATATATATATATATATATATATATATATATATATATATATATATATATATATATATATATATATATATATATATATATATATATATATATATATATATATATATATATATATATATATATTTATATTCCTAGTTATTAAAGCTCAAAAGAGGGTATACAGTTGTATACCGTAACGTAATATACCGTGTTTGAACTTTTTAATTTATTGAGTGGTTTCAAAGTTTACAGAATAATAAGTTACAGCAATTAAGCAATTAAGACTTTTCTATTGAAAAAAAAAAAACCACTCTCCTAAATCAGCGTGTTCAGATGACGTCATATTTCTAAACTGTAGTTCGTTATAACCGCTAGATGTCACTTCTCATTATTTCTGTAGAAATCTGTATATTTAATGGAATTGACTTTCATTTTATGCCGCTTAAATACATATAAATTTTTAGTGTTTAACTGTAGTTTTGAATAAATACTTTACATAATATTTGTGCTATTTGACATTAAAATAAACGTTATAGAATTTAATAAATGCTAAATTAAAGTGGCAAATCCCTTTTTTGGTTAAGACCTCCGGCTAAAATTAATCTTGGGACCTAATTTTTGTGACTAAAAACAAAAATTATAGTAAAAAACTTTTTTTTATTTTTCATTTTTTTTTTGGTTTGAAGTAATTTTTCAGATATTTTTAACATGAGAGCTTTTCATATTTTTCTAGTTTTACCTTGAATTTTTCGATACTAAAAAACTTGCTTTTAATGAAACATAAGGCTAGGTTAATTACAAAAATGTTTTTACTCCAGAATATATATATATATCAATATATATATAAATATAATTTATATATATATATATTATATATATATATATATATATATATATATATATATATTATATATATATATATATATATATATATATATATATATATATATATATATATATATATATATATATATATATATATATATATATATATATATATATATATATATATATATATATATATATATATATATATATATATATATATATATATATATATATATATATGGTTCCAATATTTTGCAACACTGATCCCAAATTTCGATTCCAAGGGCAAGCATTAGTTATTTGTAGAACCAACATCTATCCATGCGAGTTGAGCAGGGTTCTTGGTTTATTTATACATAGGAATCTTAACCATGACGCGATGCCCTTTAAAAAATTTTTAAAAATATAAAAAAATATAAAAAAAAAAGTACCACTGACTAAAGCGGTTTACATACATCATTCTCAAAGGCTTTTTTTTTCTGCACAATAAATCATAACCATTATAAATAAATAATTAAATAATAAAATATTGATAAATTATAACTTTGTTCCATTATTATAGAAAGCAAAATATACTAATTGATATGCGAATTTATTTAATAGGTTAATAACCAAAATATAAAGAAAATAAATTTGTACTTGTAAGTAAATAATATACTTAAAAAATAAATTTAATAAAATTATTGTTTTTGCGTCTGGGCTTCTCTTCGAGCAGCATCTTGGAGTAACTGAGTATCTACTTCATCAATAGGCAACTGAACATATCTTACAACAGATCCTCTGATGAAACAGTTTTTGACTGATAACTGTATCAAAATAAATAAATAAAAGAAATATTATTAATATTAACTATCGAAATAAAAAAAAATTTAATTAAAAAAAAAAAATAACTATATAAAATGAAAAGAATATCATGAGAACAAATATTTATTTCAATAACATTTGAATAATAACTACAATAACTAGGGCTGCAATACCGGATATGGAATTTATCATAAAGCTGAACACAGAAAGAAAACATTAATGTATATAAATTAATAATACAATTTCCCTTGTGAAAAGAAATACCAGAAGTCCTACTTCTCATACTTTATGAATTAATTCAATAATGGTGGTCTTTTATTTTCATTAATAAGGTGTTTGGGTAGTTAATTTTTAACACTGTTAGTGTTCCTGAATTTAATTCTTATAATCATTAATGTCTTGTTGTCTAAAAAGATCTTATAAATAAATTGGTAGATGAATGATTAAAAAGGGAGAAAGGAAAAACGAATAGGAAAGAATAAATAAAATATAAAACTACAGAAAAATAAGAACATAAAGAGGGGAAAAAAAAAAAAAAAAAAAAAGATGAAAGGAAAAAAGTTTAAAAATAATATGCGAGGACAAAATATAAAGAATGCTAAGATATATATATATATATATATATATATATATATATATATATATATATATATATATATATATATATATATATATATATATATATATATATATATATATATATATATATATATATATATATATATATATATATATATATATATATATATATATATTAGGGATGTTCCGGATGTCCGGTATAAAATAACATTCTTAATTATAAGAAAATTTTCAAATTATTAAAGTATCCAATATCTTTGTATACTATACCTCAATTTACTGTTTTTTCAACTTAATTCTATGAAACAGCACTGAAATACTTTTGGCTATTCATGTTAAATAAATGTAGATATATATTCAAAAATTTATTAAATTATTTACACATAACTAAAAACATGGAAATAAGTTTTTTTTTATTATATATATATACATATATATATATATATATATATATATATATATATATATATATATATATATATATATATATATATATATATATATATATATATATATATATATATATATATATATATATATATATATATATATATATATATATATATATATATATATATATTATATATATATATATATATATATATATATATATATATATATATATATATATATATATATATATATATAGTGATGGCAAAATCGGCACACTTTTTCTCAATTGTCATTGTCAATTTTATGCAGATTATTTTGCCGATTAATTTATAAATAATGGCTGATAGGTATCTCAGCTCCACCCTCGGCAATTGAGAGTGAAAGGCCGTTTAGTACTGGGGGCAAAATATATTCAACAAAACGAAATCGAATTACCTCAGACAACGGAAAAAGATTATGTTTCTGCATCACAACTTAAAAGATCTAAATTTAAAGTACTAGAATTTTGCCTGTCTATCCATGTTTTCACATTAAAATTTTTAAAATCAGTCTTTTTAAGATACTATTATACTACATATTACAATTATATGTATTTACATATTTGAATAAAGAAAAAAGAAATCTTCCTTATTAAAAAATTGGTCAGATGCACTCCATGCGTTTGCTGTGAAGCGTTTTATCGCGTTTTCTAGCTTGGAAAATCATCCTGCAGTGGGTCGAAAATTTCATGGCAACAGGCTCAACTAAATAATGTCCCCTGGTCGACTTTGGAGAGCTCTACGCCAGAAAAGATTAACGCAGAGGCGATCTTCTCTGCAGTCTCTGAGACGTTCTGCAGGGGAGCATGCTTTAGCTGTACTGATTTCTCGAAAAACCGCAAGAGAATCTTACACAAAGACCTCCATTTCCATCCATTTAAAATGATGGTTGAGCAAGAACGTAAGGCGACAGTGGTTAGGCTGCAGGGATTATGTGAGAATATTCTGCAATATGTTCAGGAATATGCTGTTCTCTTGTGCCATGGAGCTGCCATTTTCACATAAGTGGCTGTGCAAGCAAACAAAAGTTTCGCTACTGGTCTGAAGACAAAGACTGTTCACTCCGACTGTGCAGTGCATCAATACTGATATTGGTGGCATCGTGAGTTCTTATTTCTTAGAAGAGGGTGGTGTTTCAGTTACCATAACCTTTGTGCATTACATACATATGCTCAAAAACATTGTAAGTCCACAACTCGAACATCTTGACCTAAGAACAACAAGGAGGAGCTACAGCGTATACATACCTCGAAGATCATTAAAATTGTTAAGGGAAATGTTTCCAAATCGGCAAATCTCGTTGTGTAGTAATGTTGGGGTTCCCTGGCTTCATCCTTGTGATTTATTTTATTCTGTGAAGCTACTTAAATCATGAATGTATACTCATCGCCCCCAAACCCTTAAGCCCTAAAGATTATTATTCAGGAAGTGATAGGAATTGTTCCAACTAACATGATGGGCTGTTGAGCCATTGAAGTCTTCGGAAATTGACTCCCAAGAGTGTACAGATAGGGATCGACCGGATTTGGAATTTTGCCGGAGCCGTGGTTGCCTGAAATTTGCAAAGAGGTCAAAAGCACGGAAATTTTAGGTTAAGAAAATTAGATATAATTTTAATTGAAATTAATTTAAGTATAAAGATGGAGTAGAATGGCCAACATTCACTTAAATTAATGATTCTATGCATTTTTTTTTTCATAAAAAAATTAAATAAAAATTACAGATTTTATATAATAAAAGTTCTATTTCAATACTGAGGGCGATATGGAAATACAGTAATCCCTCGTCTATCGTGAGGGTTACATTCCAGAGCCACCCGCGATAGGTGAAAATCCGTAAAGTAGCGATATATATATATATATATATATATATATATATATATATATATATATATATATATATATATATATATATATATATATATATATATATATATATATATATATATATATATATATATATATATATATATATATATAAAATAATATATATATATAGTATATATATATATATATATATATATATATATATATATATATATATATATATATATATATATATATATATATATATATATATATATATATATATATATATATATATATATATATATATATATATATATATATATATATATATATATATATATATATATATATATATATATATATATATATACACTATCTCGACCTGTGTACGATCTCACGTGGACAAATTAGCTCAAACGAGTGCGATCATATCTACATTTTCCATACGTTAAAGTAAGTCTTGGTCTACTCATCTGCTGTACGCTACGTATTTTACATGTACATTTTTATACATTTTGATTTAATATTCATTAAATATTTAAATTAATATTTTATATTTTTTTATATTGCTTTTAATTTTTTATGGCTAGAAAATGCTTATTTTATCGCAAAAATAATAAATATATATAAAAATACGTATATACAACAAAATCTCGCTAAATAGAGAAATTTAGCATACATGGAAAAAATCCGCGATGTACTGAAGCCTCGAAAAGTGAGCCGCGATAGAGTGAGCGATTACTGTATGTCCATTGCAGTCTAATGAGGTAAATATAATACTTAATAGTACTAGTTTCATCATTCAAATACTGGTGATAGTAAATTAAGTTTTAAAGACTTCAAGTAACAAAAATTTAAAAATTTTCAGAGACCTAAATTTTCTGGATTCTCATCTTCATGGGACGTCGTTCTTGCGGACTCTGATGATTTAGAAGCCAGTACAGGACTATGTCCGAATTTAACAGAGTCTGCTATTACTGAGTTGAATAAATATATGAAAATAAAAAAAAAATTAACATCAACAATGACTATTGCCTTCTGGAAGGCAAATAAGAATGATCTTCCCATATTAACACTAGCAAGAATTTATTTGTGACCATTTATTCCAGTGAAAGAGATTCAAAGTAGATAAATCAATTCAAAAAGAGAGAATCAAACTATTGCCAAAGAATGTAGAAATGCTGCAGTTTTTAAAATACAATCTTAGAGCAGTAACATATTCAATGTCACTGCCCTATGTTCCTAAACATTTCACTCCCCAAATCTAAAACTTATGAAGTAAATGTTCATGAAGAATCTGATAGGTGATTTAAGTGAATGAATTGTTTGTTTCCTCTTTTATGCTGCATTCATGTTGCTCTACCCAATATGTAACGAAGGAATAATGGAATTAAAATCTTATTTTCTTATATTTTGCTTGATTTAATTCACCATTAATAAGCATTATTTGCAATTAACGACAGCAGGTAAACCTCAATTTTTCCAGATTATTAGCCGGGGGCCCGGCCCCGGTCGGTCCATATGTACAGACAATGATGACCAAAATTTAGAGAAAATCATCTCTGAAACTTGAATTAGAACAGTACTGAATTACATTTCATGTGTTCAAATAATATGTTCATTATCTTTAATTATTGTTTTTCATTTACCTTGAAAATGTGTTTTCTAGGATTCAAGCGTGGCGGTCTCTTTACAATTTTTTAGGTAGCTCGTGGACCCTTCTAAATTAACTATAATTAAAATATAGGCTACTGTTACTATAACATTTTTTAACAAACAATTATTTATTCAGAAAATGGTAAATCTTAGTCATCAAATGTATATTAAATGGGATGGGTGCATCTGGCTTGCTTGAACCAGTTATTCTAGGTTTGGCTTTGTTTTTGGTCAGTACAGCTCTTATGTAATTTGTAGTCTAATTCGTTTCTGGATTTTGTTTTGATAGTAACTAGTGTGGAAAAAGATGCCTCACACTCATAGCTGGTTGCAAATGAAATAAGTACTCTTAGAGCCATCTTTGCAACATCGGGATAGGACTGTGCCATTTCAATCCAAAAATCCCTACAATACATTTCACTGAAAACATGTTTTGCACCACATCAATTATCAGATATGCCTGTTCTTGAATAATAAATTTCTTTGTTAAGAATTTCATCACCTCAAGGATATCATCATCGACATTAAGCTCATTTTCATCAATACTGGAAGTATTGAGGAAATGGGGGAAAGTTCTTCTTTAAGTTTGCATGCTTTCGAGCTTTATTTTTAAAGCTGTCAATTTTTCATGACAATGGAGCACTGTGATCTCTTTCCCTTGTAGAGTCAGGTTGATGTAATTCACAGATTCAAAAATGTTGACAAAATAAGAAAGGGATATAAGAAAATAGACATAAAGAATTATGCGTGCATGTCTGGTTTAAAAATCTTGAAAAAATTTCTTCTCGTAGTATGAAAACTATCATCAAAACTTTCCATTTGAAAATTCACTTCACGTGTGAGTGCAACAAGAGTGTTTCAAATTCAGAATCACTTTCTTTGCATAACTCACAAAACAAAATCGTGCAAAATCTATTCTTCGAGATACCAAAAACTCTTTTCTCTGTTGCAAATGCAATAATCTTTCTGGCTCCTCTTCCTCTCGCCCTTTCTGGCATTTTGCAAAAAATGTCAACTCTAACTTTGCTTCTTCCTCTTTCCCTCCTCTAGTATCTTCTGACGGTTCAACTGCCGTTTTGCCTTCCTCTAAAGCTGAACTCTTTGCTCAAACTTTTCCCTTAAATTCAACCTTAGACGATTCCGGAGCTGTTCCTTCTCCTTCAACCCCCTCCAACTCATTTATGCCTAAAATTGTAATTTCTTCTAAAGATGTCACTTCTGCTCTCTCTGAGCTTGAACACTAAGAAGGCGTACAGTCCTGATGGTATCCCTCCTGTGGTTCTCAAAACTTGCGCTTCCGAGCTTGCACCCTGCCTTGGTAAACTATTTTGTCTATGTCTTTCTACTTCAACCTTCCCTTCTTGCTGGAAACGTGCGCTCATTCAGCCTGGGCCGAAGAAGGGGGACTCCCTCTCAACCCTCTAATTACCGTCCAATTTCTTTAACCTCCGTTCTTTCTAAAGTTTTCGAATCTATCCTTAACAGGAAGATTTGGAAACATCTCAATTCTTCTAATCTTATCTCTGATCGCCAGTATGGTTTTCGTAAAGAACGTTCTACTGATCTTCTTTCCCTTCTCTCTGACTCTTGGTCCTCCGCTCTTCGGCATTTCGGTGAATCTTTTGCTGTGGCGCTAGACATATCGAAAGGCTTTCGATAGAGTCTGGCACAAAGCTTTGATTTCCAAACTTCCCTCTTTCGGAATCTAACCTTCTCTCTGATTTCCTTTCTGGTCGTTCTATAGCAGCAGTTGTAGACGGACACCGTTCATCCTATAAATCTATTAATATTGGTGTTCCTCAAGGATCATGTCCTATCCCCAACACTTTTTCTGTTTTTCATTAATGACCTTCTCTCTATTACTTCATCTCCTACCCTATGCATGACTCCACCCTTTATTACTCTTTTCATTTTGAAAGGCGCCTCTCCCAGCAACAGTTAATAGAAGCAAAGAGGGTGGCCTTGGAGCAACTAACCTCTGATCTATCTCTCATTTCAAATTGGGGCAGCGAAAACATGGTTGTTTCCAATGCCTCAAAAACTCAATTCCTCCATCTCTCTACTCGCCACAATCTTCCACACAACTATGATATCTTCTTCGAAAACACGTAACTCAAACCTTCATCTCTCCTTAATTATTCTAGGTGTTTCTTTTTCTCGTGATCTTTCTTGGAAAGATCACATTACCTCTCTTTCTAAACAAGCTTCTAAGAGGTTGGGTGTTCTGAGGCGCCTTCAGTATTTCTTCACACCACCCCAGTTGCTTGCTCTGTATAGGGGTGTTGTTCACCCTTGTATGGAGTATGTGTCACACATCTGGGGTGGTTCCACTCATACAGCTCTCCTAGAAAAGGTGGAGTCTAGAGCTTTTTGCCTTATCAACTCTCCTGCTCTCACAAATTCTCTCCAATCTCTTTCTGCCCATCGAAATGTTGCGTCACTCTCTCTTTACTATCGCTATTACAATGGACACTGCTCTTCTGAACTCTCTCGTCGCATACCTCCTCCATTGAGAAGGGTTCGTGTGACTCGTCTTTCTACACAGTCTCATCCTTTCTCTGTCCAACTCTCTGACCCCAGACTTAACCTCTATGCTTGGCAATCTTACATGTACTCTACTGGTAAAGTCTGGATCACACTTCCTTCATCTATTTTCCCAACTTCCTATGACTTAGGCACCTTCAAACGCAGTGTATCAGGTCATGTCGGCCTTTAATTTGACCATGTTCCCGACTTTCCCCCTAACTCTGATGGAATACTGGTAGGCCTAGGAACCGACCGGGGCCCCGGCCAAAAATCAAGGAAAACCGGGGTTGCCGGCCGGGGTTAAAATGGCAAATTATACTTAAATTTTTTATTTTTTTTTAATTTTCAGCCGATTCTGCTGAAACTTTCAGTTATATAGATTTTTTACCGGTAAGAGAAAGTCCATTTCTAGCGTTTTTCCGAGTCTATTACGGTTAAAAGGTTTTTTTTTTTTTTTTTTTTTTTGAAATTTTACCCTTTTTTAATTGAATGGCGGTGCCAAACCACTTTTTAGAATGAGCTGAAAATTGGACTATTTATTCAAAATTATATGGGATACAAAAGTCTCTAATAGACTTTTGTTCCCAGAGTTATAGGAAAAATGTTATAAGCCAAAAACTGACCAACTATAGAAAAAAAAAAAATTTTTTTTGAACTAAAAAAATCCACCTTTTCAGACAAAATTTTTTTTAAAAAAAAATACAACTATGACATTTCCTATTTTTGGTGTGTATAGAGGAGGGGTGGGGCTACAAATTCCTCTATGTACTTTATTCGATGACATTCGTTGGTTTTGAGATATAGCCTTCAAAAAGGTCCATTTTTGGCCAAATTTCAAAAATTCCCAAAGTTTGAGAGGCTATATCTCGCTTCAAACAAAGAGCATTTAAATATGCACTAAATAAATATTGTTGCCCTGTTCCTCTTCTAAACAATATTCACAAATAAAAAAAATAGTAGGTAGCGTTTTTTATAAATAATTTTTTTCCTCCAGAAGGGTACGATTTTTGCAAATTTTTTTTTCAAGTGCTTAATAATTTTTTCTAGACGTGATATTCAAAAAATCTATTCCCACCAATGCAAGAAATTGGGGCAAAGGTATTCAGCTAAATTTTCTGCTCATGTGGACCAGTGGTTTGACCCAGTTATTCATTTTTTTCAACTTTGGGTCCAAATAAGTTTCAAACCGTTATAGACTCAAAAAAATGCTCGAAATCAACTCAGAACTTCGGGAAAAAATTCACATACTTTGAAAATTTCAGCTCAATCACAGTCAAATAATAAAAAAAAAAAATTCAAACAAAATATAAGAAAATTAAGATTTTTTTTCTTTTCTGTTTCTTTTGACCACTCCTTTTCTGCTAGTGAATGTTCATCTTTGTGTTTTGATTTTAGATACCCCATAAAGATTTGGTTGAAAATTTTTTTACTTTAGCATACCCTGAGGTTCCTCTTCTAATTTCCTAACTGCAGATGTTACATTTAGCTATTTCGAGCCTATCCTGAAACATTGTAAAGTATTCCCATACTGCTGAAGCTGATCTTTTAGCCATATTAACTGAAAGTATAAACAAAATAATAATTTTTAAATAATGCAACTAAATGATACAAGTTTGATACATGGCAATAAAATAACAATG
>SEYY01018471.1:42500-45000 GCA_009176605.1 Armadillidium nasatum | reverse complement strand
AAGAAATTTTATATTAAATCTGTTGTTGAAGTAATTACAATCACTTAAAAGCAGGACTTAAATTACTTAAATGTTCAGTCTCAATTGTAATAATAATAATAATAATAATAATAATAATAATAATAATAATAATAATAATAATAATAATAATAATAATAATAACAGAAAGAGAGAAAGAGGAAACGTTTTAACGATATTTCTGCATTTAACTGAACTCAACGATGCCGTTTAAAGATTAATTACTCTTCGTTTAGTTTCCTGTAAATTAATATATGAGGTTTAAATAAATAGTCTTATATAAATGATATAATTAATAAAAATAAATAAATAGTTTTATAATCCAAAAATGTGCTATTTATAATAATAATTATTATTATTGTTATTATTATATTATTATTATTATTATTATTATTATTATTATTATTATTATTATTATTATTATTATTATTATTATTATCATTATTATCATTATATTTTGTGCCTATTCGTCCATTTAGTCTTCACTAGAAGTCCTTTTTTTAATTTGATTTTCATTTGCATCTTATTTTTATTTTCTTTATTCTTTAAACTCCCTCTGGTTACATTATCTCAATTCAAAAAACAATTTAAATAATTTTCCTTTAAATTGATGTAGATAGAGAATCATTAAAGAAAAAATAGATAAAGATTCCTTATCTACATTCAGTTAAAAAGAGTCTTATTATGACTGGAACAAGACAAGTTTAATTCATTTATATTACTCAAAAACAGTGTCTGCTTACTATAATTATGTTCCTCTAAAAAAAATTTTTTTTTTTTTTTATTTTATTTTTTTTTATTTTTTTTTATTTTTTTTTGCTCCTCGAATGCTATTGGGTGAAATTTCTTTATCACGTATTTTATAGATTTTAAACAATTCCGAGATGAAATATATAGCATGCATGAATTTCTGGAATTTAATAACGACGGTTTCTGAAACCAGCTTCCCTGCAGCTAATAGAGCAAGAATAATCACAGTTAAATCAAGCTTTTTTTACTTTTAACTGAAAACAATGAATATGAGATATGCTCCTCCTTGCCAGAGGGAATTTCCCCAGTAATTTGTTCCGAAGATCTCTTGTGACTCATCCCTTCAAAGCAGTAGTCATTCCATCGAAAGTCAAAGAAGTTTCATCTCAGACCCATCATACAGCATCACCGAAGTGACAAAAACAAGTTCCCTTTCAGAAAACTGGATTTTCTTTTTCCTGTAAAAGACTTGAATAAAGAAGAATAGGATACAGAGATTAGAAGATGACCAGTTGAACTTGAAGAAGGAAAGAGTTTAACCAAAATAAAGAGAAGAACTGGAAATTAAGTAAAGGTCTACGATACTTGGTTTATCTGAGACGATCATGGAGCAAGGTAAAGAGTTGCACTAATTGCTCGAGGTTATTTGGGATAGAAAAAAGAATTGTTCAATGGCTATATTTTAAGGATTAGTGGAAATCTACTGGTGATGGTGAACATCAAAATCACCAAAGTTGATGATTTAAGATAAAGGGGAACACAAGCATAAATTACCTCGTTATCTCAGTGGCAAGAGAGCTTGAGTCATAAGGGGAAAATTTGGAAGTTTTAAAATTAATTAAACGCACAAGAATAAACAATGTCTTTGCGCCCATGTACACAACAACTACATTTAGCTAAAAACTGAAAACAAAGACCAGAAAAGAAAACAGAAGTTATTGTTGTCAGAAAGCTCAAGCATTTGAGTTTCAGTAAGTCATAAAAAATGAAATTTCGAGGAAGAAAGGTGATGTTCTACGAAATGAATATTAAAGTAAGACCGTGAATGCTGCAGAAATTAATGAAAAAAGGATGTATATTAGAATAAGCCTTCAGCTTCTTGATGGCACCATGGTCACAAACAGATAAAGTGGTGATGAAGGGAAAAAGGGGTGGATTGAAGGACTATTACTGGAACTGCTCCTTTTGGATTCTCCCTTGCTATGTTTATTGCCATTTTTATTAGTGTGTATAGTGTAATACTGTTGTGGAGTTTCTACTAGTCACCTAAAGGAACTCCTGTGTTGGAAAAATGTGAATGTGTGAGTTAAAGGAGCGAACTATTAGGAGTATGTGTTCAATAGAATGTTCCCAACACTCCATATGTCCATTGAAGAGTAATTTTAAAGCTTTGAACGCCTCTACGTTCTTATTATGTATTATATATATATATATATATATATATATATATATATATATATATATATATATATATATATATATATATATATATATATATATATATATATATATATATATATATATATAAGCGGTTCCGTTAACTCAGCGGCAAAGCACTCGTCTAGCAAGCGAGAGTAAAAGTGTTCGAGGCCCGGTTGGGGGCTAGAAACGTGAACGGTTTCTCCTTGAGCTTAGCTCCTAATGACTCAGTCATTAAAATGAGTGTATTAGTGAAGTGCTCTTGTTACTGATGGGAAATAATCTCAGGCATCCGCAATAGGCCTAACCAGCC
>SEYY01018471.1:17500-20000 GCA_009176605.1 Armadillidium nasatum | reverse complement strand
ATATATATATATATATATATATATATATATATATATATATATATATATATATATATATATATATATATATATATATATATATATATATATATATATATATATATATATATATATATATATATATATATATATATATATATATATATATATATATATATATATATATATATATATATATATATATATATATATAAATATATATTTTACATCTCCTTTGGTGGGAAAGGTCAGAGACCTACCAATATTCACTATAGTTCGTTAATAGCCGACAGGCCCCAATGCGCGGCGTTTAAAAGTGTGCAAGTTAAAGGAATTTAAAAAAAAAGACAATGGAAGTGTGTTTCAGATTTGACCAGAAGAGTTTCATGAAAGATTTAGCATAGCTGTTAAGTGTGGGATAACTGGACAGAGGAAATGATGAGACTGAGCCCTTCTTAAGGAGGACGCATGTGACATGAGAGTTTAGAAGACCAATGTCAGTTGAAATAGCGATACTATAGAGAAAGCGACGCAACAATTCGAAGGGCAGAAAGAGATTGGAGAGAATTAGTGAATGTGGGAGAGTTGATGAGACGAAAAGCCCTAGACTCCACCTTCTCGAAGGGAGCTTTGTGAGTGTAACCGCCATAGATGTGTGAAGCATACTATATACTGGAGCGAACCACACCCTTATAGAGTGAAAGTAACTAGGGTGGTGTGAAAAGATTACGAAGGTGCCATTAGAACACTCAACCTTTTAGAAGTTTGTTTTGAAAGAGAAGTAATGTGATCTTTCCAAGAAAGATCACGAGAAAAGATATACCGAGAATATTAAGAACAGATAAAGGTTGAGTTAAGTGTTTTCGAAGAAGATGTCATAATTGTGTGGAAGGCTATGTCAGTAGAGAGAGATGGAGGAATTGAGTTTTTGAGGAATTGAAAACGACCATGTTTTCTCTTCCATAATTTTAAATATGAGAAAGATCAGAGGTTAATATCTCCAAAGCCACACTGCCGTTGGGAGGAGCGTCTTTCGAACTGAAAGGAGTGGTGAAGTGGGAGTCATCAGCATCGGAGTGGAAAGGTGATGAAGCAATAGGGAGAAGGTCAATAATAAAAAATAGAAAAAGAGTTGGAGATAGGACAGATCCCTGAGGAACACCAGTATTTATAGATTTAAATAAGAACGGTAGCCATCTACAACAGCTGCTATAGAATGACCGGGAGAGAAATCAGAGATAATGTGACAGAGAGAGAAGAATAAATTTAGAAAGAGAGAAGTTTAGAAATCAAAGCTTTGTGCCAGACTCTATCGAAGGATTACAATATGTCTATCGCCACAGCGAAAGACTATTATTGATATTCTACTTCTATATATATATATATATATATATATATATATATATATATATATATATATATATATATATATATATATATATATATATATATATATATATATATATATATATATATATATATATATATATATATATATATATATATATATATATATATATATATATATATATATATATATATATATATATATATATATATATATATATATATATATATATATATATATATATATATATATATATATATATATAATATATATATATATATATATATATATATATATATATATATATATATATATATATATATATATATATATATATATATATATATATATATGTGTGTGTGTGTGTGTGTGTGTGTGTGTGTGTGGGTGTGGGTGTGGGAATTAACTTTCGAATTTTCTTACGAGAAAAATTATTGTTTCTTCTTTATTCAAAATAAAAAAATTTAAGAACAAAAAAAAAAAAAGCGACTTAAGGACGTGAAGAGTTACAAGGACGACGAAAAATATTGAAGAAAGTCCTTTCATTAATCCTCTTCCTATTCTCCCATCCTTCTGATCCATCTTTGAGCCCTTTTTCTACTCCTTCTTTTCTTCCATCCTTTTCCTCTGTCTCTTTGCACTTCTTCTCCTTCTACTTTTATCTCCTTCTCTTTCAGATTTTCTTCTTCAGAAATATTTTGAAGTCTCTCTAAAGAAGAGAGAGAAAAACAATAGACCAAAAATGAAAAACACTTTATCCTTTTATATCCCATTAAGTAGTGAGAAGAAAGTATGGTTGAGTCCTCCCGCGGGTTCGAAGGGATTGGTTCATGCTCTTACGAAACACCTGTGTGTGTGTGCGTATATATGAGCATACTCATGTTTGTGCGTAAATGTGCGGCGCTTGTCTGTACGTTAGTTCTCTTGTTTTCGTGAAAGGATAAATACACCTGAAGTTGGAAAGGATTTTCAAGGAAACTTTAAGAAGGAACAGAAATACCCGAACTCGCTTGCACAAAAATGAACACACACAAATATATACAGTATATATATATATATATATATATATATATATATATATATATATATATATATATATATATATATATATATATATAATATATATATATATATATATATATATATATATATATATATATATATATATATATA
>SEYY01018471.1:0-2500 GCA_009176605.1 Armadillidium nasatum | reverse complement strand
CTGGACTACAACTCTGTTTAATGATTCACATGCATCTTCGGATCTCTTTTCGTACCCTTCTCCCCTCCACTACCCCAGAAGATTCTGCAACACGCAACCATGCTCACTCTCTCGATCACCCCTTTCACCCAACTGATTTCAGCATCCTTGTTTCTAATCCCCATGATACAGACAGAAAGACTGTAGAATCTTTATTCATAAAACAGCTTAAGTCCCACCTAAACTCTACATCCTTCTCAACTCCTCGTTTTATTGCTTGACATTCACCTTATACAGTGAGGTTTGGATATAAATATATATAATATATAATATATTATATATATATTATATATATATATATTATATATATATATATATATATATATATATAAATTCATCATATACCAACTAACCATTATATTTATGTTTTGTTTCAAATAATAATTGTTGCTCAGTTAAAATAATTTTATTCCATAACATTATAATTTATGCTTAGTGTAATAATTTTAACAATCCTTTAAATATTTTGAATATTATTTTGAATTTATGTTATTCTTATTTTTCTATCTAGGAATCTGATGACGGATTAAGTTTTTAATCTGAAACATCATATATTAATAATTATTCATGCTTATTTATTATATTAAAAATTTAAATTCAACTTATATTTCTTCCTACGGTGGTAGCAATTTGCTTTATCATTAAAATATGGTTCCCAAAGACAAATCACTAGCTATATATATATATATATATATATATATATTATATATATATATATATATATATATATATATATATATATATATATATATATATATATTATATATATAATATATATATATATATATATATATATAATGGAGAGAGAGAGAGAGAGTAAATTTTTGAAGACAAAAATAAATATGTTCAGTATAAAAGTATAAAAGGCTATTACTGATTCTGTTTTAGAAATTTAGTTAAGAGTTTGAAACATAATTATAATAAAATTTTAATTGAACCTTTCAATTTTACTTCAAAGTGATATTTCGTAATTCTATGATTTTTCTTTCGCAGGCCGATTTACCTCCTGAGCAAATGGAACCTGTTGATTTAAGTGTGAAAACGAAAGGAAATTCTTCTAAAGATTTAAATATCGATATATTATCTCTTCATGGTGAAACCTTTCGGGAATCTGAGAAAAAGAACTCTATTTTAGTAGAAAAATCCAAGAAATATACCAAAGAAAATTTCGAATCATCTCAGACGAGCGTTTCGCAGCATCGTTTTAAAACAAAATATAATAACAGTGAAAACTCTAGTAAGGATATTTGCAGAAGTGGCGAGGATCGGCGTCTGCCATTTTATATTCCTACTTCCATAAGTGAAACACAACTGCAACATTTATCAAGACCCCATCCGCCATTTCCTATTCCTCTTCCAATTCCTACCTCCCTCGGGGGTATCCCAATTTCTGTACATTTTCCAGGGGCAATGCCCTTTGGTGAATTTCCTCTTCGGTTTTCTTCTCCAATTGTCAGTCATCTCACTTCGGATGGCCTTCATCAACCATTGTACACATCACCTTCAGACTATTATAATTATCTTTCACCTCAAAAGAAACTTGCGATATCACCAAAGGATGAGAAAAACTCCAAACCTGAAGATCCCTCATTCGCCAAGGTTAACCTTCTACCTTCACCTTCTTCTCAACCTGTCTCAAATATCACTCAAGCCATATCTTCAATATCTCCTGAAATAGATATAACCGTTGTGCCTCCTAAAAAACAGTCAACTTCATCGTCTGCTGTAGAGTCCCCTTCAAATGTTCATCCTGTAGATAGTTTTACTCAAAGAAAAATTCACAATAGTACAAATAATCAAAAACTAAATCCTTTCGGTAAAGAAGACTTTCCTGTGTCTTTACCTCAATCCTCAAATGAATCTCTTTTGCCAGCGGTTGAATCTCTAAATTTTCATTTAATGCAAAATTCTCACTTGGCTTCAACTCTCTTATCTAATACAGCGGAAAAAAGAAATTCTTTAGATGCTTTCCAAAGAAAGTGTTGGCCTCCCCCTGTTGTGCCAAATCCTTCGTCTACAGAGACTCCAACGAGTCAAACTCACAGAAATCAACTCAAAAGCTCAACTAGTGTAACTTCATTGGCAAATGCCAATGCAAACAATGGACTTGATCTCTCTTTTAGCACAGGTATGTCGAAATCGAATATATATATATATATTATATATATATATATATATATATATATATATATATTATATATATTATTATATATATATATTATATATATATTATTATATATTTTATTTTATATTTATTTATATTATATTTATATATATATATATATTATATATATATATATATATATATATATATATATATATATATATATAATAATATATATATATATATATATATATATATATATATATATATATTATATATATTAGTTGAGAAATTCATATTTGAAAACAGCCTTGATTAGAACCTTGATTAAATCTTATTAAAATGACATTTATTTTT
>SEYY01018470.1:82500-85000 GCA_009176605.1 Armadillidium nasatum | reverse complement strand
ATAGTGGTTGGCATGGTTCCTCTTGATGATAAGCTTTTCTTGACTAATCAAAGGCTAAAAGAACGGCCAGGATTCATGTAAGGAATTGATTGAGAGGAACTTGAAAGATGAAGAAGAGCTGCGGAAGAAAAGGAGACAGCCTTAACAGCCTTTATGGGAAAATGGCAAAGTGATCGTGAACATGAATTGTTGCGTAAGTAATGAATTACAAAAAACAAAATGCAATAATTAATTACTGATGTGTTTTACACATTTATATTGTTTTATTTAATGTCATATCACTGAATCCTTTTCCGATTTTAACATAGCAAACTGCAGAATTGATGACGCCACCATCCTCAAGCACCAGTTTAGAATCAGATTCCATTGCAGGATCTGTTTCTGAAAAGTCAAATGATAATATTGTGCTAGAACATCCTCTCTCAGAAAAATATAGAAGCAAAAAAAGAAGAGAGGACGCCTTAAATTCCTGACTATTAATTTTGCCAAGGCCTTAGATAAATGTAAAATTCTTATTCTGATTGCTACAACCGTGGATTTGGGTAATGATGTCAAAGATCTTGTCATCAATAGATCATGTATTCACATTTTTAGGGAAAAAGAAAAAATAGTGAAATGAATTTAAGCTCTTCAAGGACACCAGACTGGATGATGCTATCCTGCATTGGGATGGTAAATAACTACCAGATTTAACAGGTAAATAGATCGTGCATAGGTTTCCTGTGATTTCTAATGGCGATGCTAACCAGCTTCTTGGAGCTCCTGTATTACAGTCTGGAAATTTTAGATACTTTTTGAATTAGGTCCCTAAAGAAAAGATACAGTCAAAATAGTTTCGACAATATTTTGAAAAAAAAATTCATTTCTCAAAATTTTTTAAAAATTATTTTGCACGTACTTTTTCTCTAGAAATATTTATCAAAAACTTGTTTGAAGATAAATTGAAGACAATATCTTATGAGGTCTATAAATTTTTTTTTGGACCCATATAGGTCAAGTGACAAAAATGCTGTAACAAAAATTTTAGAGAAATTTGGGATTTTTCACAATCTTTCCTTTTATTTAATTGAATTGAAATTTTACACAAATCTTGTTCTCATAAAATGGAACGAAACTTAGGGGTAGTGAGAGAAAATTTCTAACTTCGAAAATAAGAGCCACCCTATATATATATATATATATATATATATATATATATATATATATATATATATATATATATATATATATATATATATATATATATATATATATATATATATATATATATATATATATATATATATATATATATATATATTTAATTTTTTATTTTTTATGTTTTTTTGCTAAAATTCTTTTTCCTTTTTTTTTATATGTTGTAGCATGTTCACATATAAAATAGTGAAATATTTATTTATTAATTGCTAAAAGTTTGCGGATACCTGAAAAGGTGTTACTAATTGAAAAACTGCTAAAAAACTTTCCTTTGATGCCAATATAAAATACTTTAAATTCCAAAGTCGAAATGGCAACAAAAATATTTGAAAGAGTAATAATAATAAAGATCTCTTAATAATTAATAATGTTTCTATAAATAATGATTTCAAAAATGATGATAATAATAGTAATAATTATAGTAATAATAATAATAATAATAATAATAATAATAATAATAATAATAATAATAATAATAATAATAATAATAATAATAATAAATAATAATAATAAAATAATAATAATAATAATAATAATAATAATAATAATAATAATAATAATAATAATAATAATAATAATAATAATAATAATAATAATAATAATAATAATAACAATAATAATAATAATAATAATAATAATAATAATAATAATAAATAATAATAATAATAATAATAATAATAATAATAATAATAATAAATAATAATAATATAATAATAAATAATATAATAATAATATAATAATAAAATAATAACAATATAATAATAATAATAATAATAATAATAATAATAATAATAATAATAATAATAATAATAATAATAATAATAATAATAATAATAATAATAATAATAAAAATAATAATAATAATAATAATAATAATAATAATAATAATAATAATAATAATAATAATAATAATAATAATAATAATAATAATAATAATAATTGTGACGTAAGTGCAGCAAATAGCTAGCAATTTTAGTAATAGAATTTAAAAATAAGTAACTTCAAAATTCTTTGGTAACTTGTTTTTTTTTGCTATTTCAAAAATTCGTAAAAAAAAAAATAAAAAATTGTCAGTTTGCCACGAATTTTTTATGACGTTTAATTCTAAATCGGTCCAAAAAGAAAACATTTACGAAATTTTATGAAACAATTAATCATAAGGTAATATTATTATAAATAATAATAATAATAATAATAATAATAATAATAATAATAATAATAATAATAATAATAATAATAATAATAATAATAATAATAATAATAATACATCAAAGAAAGTATATGAATGAGAAAAAAATTTAAT
>SEYY01018470.1:75000-77500 GCA_009176605.1 Armadillidium nasatum | reverse complement strand
TATATATATATATATATATATATATATATATATATATATATATATATATATATATATATATATATATATATATATATTAAGTACATGACAAAAGAAAATACCTTTGCGTACGAATCACCTCAAGGTTAAAAGCTGTAAACATCTTTAACAAATGTTAAATCAAAACAGATACAAAAATAAAAATAAAAATACAAGCCAATGAGGCACTTTAAAGAAAATAAATTAAACACCTTTAATTTTCAAACAGAAAAAATAAACGAGCAATAAAACACCAAAAAAGATACACGTAAAGAAAGTTAAAAGGTTTTATTTTCTATTTTATTGCAAACCAACTTAATGTTGCCAGTTTGTTGGATGTTAGCCACGCAGTTTTCTAATTGGGAAATTCGACAAATAATTTTGTCTTCAATTTAATTCACAAACTATTTGTCTCTTATACATTGCGTCACTCCATCTATTTCTTCATATCCTACTTCATTACTCTTTATTTCATATTCTTTACATTCTACTGCCTCCTTATTCTATTTATGAAAACTAAGATTAATTTATAAATTAATCTTATTTTAATTTTAATTTATAATTTTTAATTTAATGTTTAATTAAATTAATTAAATTTATAATTTATAATTCTTTTTTCTCTTATTCCTTACATTATACATTCTACATTCTCTGTATTCAGTTTTATTTCATTACTCTTTATTTCTTATTCCTTACATTCTAACTTCTCTTTATTCAGTTTTATTTCATTACTCTTTATTCCTCATTATTTACATTTTACTTCTTCTTTATTCAGTTTTTATTTTTAACTTTTTTTCACTTTTCTTGCATTTCATTTTAACTTCTCTTTATTTACTTTTTAATTCATTACTCTTTATTTCTAATTCTTACTTTCTGGCTCCACTTTTTTCAGTTTTATATTCATTACTCAATTTCTTACTAACCATTATGTCTTCTCTTTTACCTATTATAATTCACTATTCATTATTTCTTATTCTTTACGTTCTGTCTTCTCTTATTTCAGTTTTATTTTTATTTCTCTTATTTCTCATTTCTTATTTTTTTCCCCCTTTCATCAATTTTAATTTATTTCTATTCATTTTTTATTCTTTACTGTTCCTCCTTCATCTTTTTCAGTTTTAAATTAGTAATTATTTATTTCTTACCTGTAAAATTCTTCTTTCCCTTCCTTTAATGTCCACATTGACCCCCAGGGAATTACAGAAGCTTTGTAATTTGTAATTTAAATTTTTTATTTTATATTGGATTGGATTAATTAATAGATTTTACTAACCTATAAATAAATATTTAATTTAGAAATATATTATATTGGATTGGATTAATTAATAGATTTTACTAACCTATAATATAAATTTTAATTTAGAAATAAATTATATTGGATTGGATTAATTAATAGATTTTACTAACCTATAAATGTATATTTAATTTAGGAATATTACCTATGAGTATAGGGGAGTCCACATACATAAAGAAATGTCATTAGAGAGTTTACAAGCAAAAAAAGGGAATCCCTTCTTTATACATTTTTTTCTTACAGGTATTAATTAAATACATTTTATTTCTTATTTCTTACATTTCTTCTCATTCTTTAGCTTTTTCAATCTTCCTTCTCTATACATTTCATATTTCTTGACACACACTTTGTTAAAAGTTTAAAATGAAAATGATGAGATAACGGTATTAGCTCAAAATGGAAAAATATCAAAATGGGTATGTGTTATTTATACGTTAATAACATATTTATATTTTACATTTTTGATGTGTATTAATATAATTATCATAATTCATTAATCTTGAGTATTAATTAATTACATTTTATTTCTTATTTCTTACATTTCTTCTCTCTCTTTAGTTTTAAATCAATACTTTTTATTTCTTATTTTTATCATTCTTTATCATTTTATCATTGTTTCCTTTATTTATATATTCTTTTTTTAATGATATCTTTATGTTTTCTTTCTTTCATTCTCTCTTTATGTCCTTTTTATCTTTCTGTTTTAATTATATTTCTTCGAGCACCCTCTTTTCCAATCTTCGTCAGGCTTTCTCATGTACTATCTTCTTTTACATATTCTGTCTTTCTTTCTATCTCAGATTTTCTATTTTACATTCTCATATACTTCCCCTTTTCAATTTTAATTCGTTCATTCTCTTTTTCTATCTTCCCTATGCTTTCTCTAATACCATCTTTCTTCATGCCTATTATCACTTTAATTATCCACATTCAATTTATCAGTCTTCTAATGCCATCCTAATTTTGTCATCTTAAAGCTTCAAAATTCGGTCAAAGTCTATTTATAATTCAGGCGAGCATCTTAGTATAATAAAAATGAGTTCATTTGTACACGGATAAATGAAAAGGCGGAGAAAAGTAATTCTTGAAAATTACTTTAGTGTTGCATTCGATCTTCTTGTGAAAACGTTGTTTTCTCTGTTTTTATTTACGGTGTTCTTTAAAAGTAATGATAATAATGATGATAAT
>SEYY01018470.1:42500-52500 GCA_009176605.1 Armadillidium nasatum | reverse complement strand
GGTTAGTTTTCCAATAAATTCTTAATACAAACATACTAATAATAAATAATAATAATAATAATAATAATAATAATAATAATAATAATAATAATAATAATAATAATAATAATAATAATAATAATAATAATAATAATAATAATAATAATAATAATAATAATAATAATAATAATAATAATAATTACAATAACAATTTTAGGAGCCTAAGAAAGAAGATTGCAAACCCGAAGAAACTGCTACTGTTACTATTCCAAGAAGATCTCGATCTTCAAAACCAGAGGCAAGTTTCCCCTTCTGAAATTCTGGAATTTCTAGAATTTTGAAATTCTGAAATTCTAATTTCTAACCAAAATTTAACCCAAAATTCAGAATTTCTAAAAAAAATCTAAATTCTAAACAAAATTTTACAAAAACTTCTAGAATTTCTAAAATTCTGAAATCCTGAAATTCTAAATTGTAACCAAAATTTAATTCGAAATTCTAGGATTTCTAGAATTTTAAAATTCTAAATTCTAAAATTTAGCGAAAATTATTTGTCAGTACTAATCTTTAAGTAACTAATAAATGTACTCTTTGATGAAACAAATGGAAAAACTGTAAAGTTTTTTAATTTATATATTAATTTTTTACTATTTTTTATGAAGTATATTAATTTTTTAATTTATCTTAATAAATTGTATTTTTAAAAATTAAATTACCATTATTTAAGTAAGAATCATTAAATAAATCATACTAAATTTAATCTTTCCATCATAATTTGTCTTTTCCTTGATTTTGTATCTAGAACTTTATCAGTATTATTTACATTTCTTTTATGGGAAATAAACTACAGTGCTTTATTTGCTAAATATTAGTAAGTAATATTTAAAATAATAATAATAATAATAATAATAATAATAATAATAATAATAATAATAATAATAATAATAATAATAATAATAATAATAATAATAATAATAATAATAATAATAATAATAATAATAATAATGATAATAATAATAATAAACTTTAAAAAATAAATTATAAATTAAATCTCTGTAATTACAGAGATCATAAAATAGTTCGAATTTATTTATGTATTTAATACATAAAGAAGTTAACTAATATAAAAATAAACATTCAATCCCCAAGGAAATTCTTATACATGTCAGTTATCAGTCAGCATTTTCATGAGCAAATATATTCATCCAGTTAAAATCATTCTGTCAGTGAATTTTGAGTTGAAAAATAAAAAATACATACATAAAAGTTTCATTCCAATTGCATAATAGATTCTCTCTCTCTCTCTCTCTCTCTCTCTCTCTCTCTCTCTCTCTCTCTCTCTCTCTCTCTCTCTCTCTCTCTCTCTCTCTCTCTCTTCTCTCTCTCTCTCTCTCTCTCTCTCTCTCTCTCTCT
Source organism: Armadillidium nasatum (assembly GCA_009176605.1). NCBI lineage: Eukaryota > Metazoa > Arthropoda > Malacostraca > Isopoda > Armadillidiidae > Armadillidium > Armadillidium nasatum. The sequence goes on along the minus strand of SEYY01018470.1, from coordinate 51,108 downwards.
CTCTCTCTCTCTCTCTCTCTCTCTCTCTCTCTCTCTCTCTCTCTCTCTCTCTCTCTCTTCACTGGTAGGACGATTTTAATTGTCTGGATTTTTTTTCCCACGAATATGATGACTGGTAACAACCGTAAATAGAAATTTTCTTGTAAGAATATATGCTTGTTTTAAATTTTAAGATAATGTTCTCTAAAACTTTTTAAATTTTAAGATAATATTTCTATACCTCTTTAATTAAATTTTGAAATGTTTTCTAAAACTATATTTAATCACTTAACAATAAATAATTTCCTATTGACAGGAAATTTTGGTGAAAGAGAAGCCTGAGGAGGAAAGGGAGGAAAAAGCCCCTCAAAAGGACAAAACAGAAGAAGAAAAAGTAAGTTTCTTCAAAAAAAAAAAATCTCTAAATTTATTTATTTTCTTAATTTTCAAAAAAAAAAAAAAAAAAATTAAAAAAAATTAAAAAATAAATTATATATATATATATATATTATATAAATATATTATATATATATATATATATATATATATATATATATATATATATATATATATATATATATATATATATAATATATATATATATATATATATATATATATATGAAAATAAATTGAGAAATTTCTAATTTTATTTCCTAAATTGACTCATATTTTACCAATTGGATTGATTTTGGTGTGACGAAAAAGGGATTTTTTCCAAACTTTCTTCAAAAACTCATCCGATTTCCAAGTCAAATTTTCAAACGAGTTAGTTTAATTTAGTCTTTATTCGTTCGTGCTTTAAGTTTGAATTTTGAATTCTTCATTTAATTTCAACCTTTTAAATGGCATAACCTTCAACTAAATTCATTAAAATGTTTAAATTACCTTATTAATTAATTGCTGATTACTTTTGTAATTATTAAGTAATAATAATAGTAATGCTATAATAATAATAATAATAATAATAATAATAATAATAATAATAATAATAATAATAATAATAATAATAATAATAATAATAAAAATAAGAATTGACAATCAGTTTTTTTTTAATTTCTCTTTGATTTTCAAAAATCTATTGCAATTGTAATATTTCTTTTGATAATTAAAAGCGTTTGTGAGTTTAATTAATTGAGTTCCTGCTCGAAGTTCATTGATTTAAATTTGTTATTGTTTTATTTACATTTAATATGCATTTGGAATGGTGACTTTAAGTTATTAATTAAAATAAATAATTAATTCAATTTTTTATTTATTTATTTTATTTATTTTTTTATTTATTTTTTATTTTTTTATTACTTCTTAAAATACAGGATAAAGATAATTATAATTATATTATACCTTTAGATTTATATATTTATATTTATTTGTAGCAATTGTACCGATATACCTAAAAAATACCCGATATATATATATATATATATATATATATATATATATATATATATATATATATATATATATATATATATATATATATATATATATATATATATATATATATATTTTATATTATATAATATATTAATATATATATATATATATATATATATATATATATATATATATATATATATATATATATATATATATATATATATATATATATATATATATATATTATATATATATATATTATATATATATATATATATATTATATATTTATTTATTTATATTATATATTATATAATATATATTATTGCACACGATCCAAGAGATGCTATAATGGTAATAAAATAAAATATTTTTGCATAAAATAATCTAAACTATATATATAAATATATATATAATATATATATATATATATATATATATATATATATATATATATATATATATATATATATATATATATATATATATATATATATATATATATATATATATATATATATATATATATATATATAGAAATTATATTTTTTTAATATTATAAATTTGAGTCATTTTTTATTTTATTGGGATATTTATAAAATATTTTAAAATTAAGAACTGAAATTTTAAGAAATAAATTAAAACTTCAATTCAAATTTTAAAGAATTTTTTATTTTTTTTATTTTTCATAATCAGCAAAATTTTAATTTACTTTAATATCATATGCACCATAAACTATATTCTTACTTCAACCTGACACAACCTCAACCTATTGAGATGTTTTTTTAAGGTCGCTCCCCAAGGGCAAAGCCCTATTAATAATGGTAATTTTCAAGAGTTCGAATTAACTCCTTCAAGGAAGTGAGACCATCGATCTGCGATTACTCTATGCCAAGCGATTTCAATTTCGTTACATTAATTTACTCTAACTTTAATATTGCATTTTTGACTTTTAAAATATTATAAAAAAAAATTTTATTGCAGAGTTTTTCACAAGAAAACGAAACCACCGAAATTCAAACGACTCAAAACGATCAACCGAAATACGAAGAAAATATGGTAAGATTATTTTCAGATGTTCGAACTCGAACATCTGTTTTTTTTTTTTTTTTTTTTTTTTTTTTTTTTTTTTTTTTTTTTTTTTTTTTTTTTTTACAGCTTACAACCCTTTTCTAGGAGGGGTTGAAATATAAAATAAAAGAAGATCCACCCAATCTCAGCCTAACGCAGATCTCTCTGGTGGGTGTAGAAGGAGGCCTTAAAGAGAAGAAAATTAAACACAGCAAGGAAAACAAGATGGCAGAGAGTTAGATAAAACAGAAGTGGCTGGAATAAAGGAGGAACCACAATGGACAAACCTGGGGTTTCACATGTTCATACATAATTCATGAGAAAGCAAGACACCCATTGTGCTGCGAGGGCGACGTAACGGTAGGGGAATGAAAGAGATCAATTCTCTCGAACACCTGCTGTTGTAGTACCATAGACAAGAGATCCCGCGCCTGGTGAATCTTCTTCTAATGTTCTTCTCTAAGTGTAATATGGGAATACATATGAAGTGATAATGAATAATTCGGAAACAAGTGATCTTATTTAAATTCTAATAAAGACCTTCAGATATATTCATCAACCCTATCACAAGACCGAAAAGCAAGAAATCGTGTGTGTCTCCCGCCTCAAATTATATATTGAGAACAGTATTCCATCCATCAATGTATACAACTGTATTCTTATTATAAAAATGAGCCATGGAAACATACTTTCCCGAAAGCAACCAGCCGAAGATAGTCCATCGTACCAATCTGCCACACTAGTATGCCGTTCAGCCTTTATTGACATGGCTGCCGTGGACCCTAGCAACCACTTTGGTGTGTGTATATAGTCAAGTTTTCAACAAGCATCCGAAGATATTTATTTTGTGTTTACTATAAGTGTACATGGCACGAAAAGAATGTAGTTAATATGATCATGACTCTGGTTTACAAGTTAGCAAAGACGGTGGAGAGTCTCGCCTAAAAGAATAAGAGGATGGATAGTGTAAAAGTAGAGAGTGTTCGTGGTCGTATAAGTTGGAGATGAACCATTGTAAAAGAAAGAAAAAATCCTTTTCTGTCGCTAAGAATATAGTTCTTAGATAGACTGTTCCTTGCTCTCGAAAGTTGACCCATTTCGACAATTGGATACTCCTCCCAGACTCTTTGTGTGGTATTCTCAACACCCGGAAACTCAAGTTCATCCACTATCGTAGAATAATCGACTATGTGCGCTCTTAATCTTATTAAATAACGTTAAAATAAGAAGTAGATATAAATTTAACATTATATATATATATATTCTTTACTAATATTATATGTGTATATTTAATCATTTTTGAATTGATTAAGGGATCTTAGAGATATTATAATATATGCCCGTATATAAATTGAATAATATATATTTTTTGAAAATATAATGATTTAGTAAAAAATAAAGATCAATAGGTGATTTAATTAGTGTATAATGGATAGGTGATATATCTTAATCAGACTTCACGTTTGTATATATAAATAGTATTGATTATAATCTCATAATAAACAAGTGCCCCATACACACTGCATATTCATGTTACATATCCAATTGTCGTATTTTGGTGTTCCAGTATTTTGTCTCTAATCATACATTACAAATGTTACACCTTATCATATTATCGTTTACATTTATATATTTGATATTATTTTATTATCTGATATTATGTTTTTAATTTTTTTTGTTTATAATTTATTCTTTTTCTTCATAGATTATATTAGTATATTCTTTATGTATCTATTACTCTATTAAAATTATATATTACCTATTTTATTTCTGTCTCATTATAACTCTTATTAGTAGTAAAATTGTGTGTTATATTATTAAATATTTCTTCATATGTATTTATTTTATCTTATATGTTTATATTTTTGTATATTTTATCAAAAATTATCTCATTTGAATATATTATATCGGCATTTCTTTATTCAAGGAAGGAAGTGTTTATTTTGGTCCTATAGGAATGCTTACAAGCCGTATATGTGATAATTTTTGCTACTTCTCACTCCGTTAAGCCATGTATAAAATGAGTATTAATGCCTTCTTAATATATTTCTTTTACATTATATTAAATTCAAATCATTGATTTTTCTTCATATTTTCATTATTAATTATCTTATTTATTAGTTGTGTGCGTTGTTGTATTTTCATTTTCATATTAAGAAGGTTTGTGTAAAATGAAAGTCATCATCCATTTCAACGTTTTCATCGTCATTTTGGTTGATAAAATGTAAGTTAATTTAATTTTGGATGTGAATCACTCATATGTTATTATTTTACTATTTTTTTTACTCTTCTTAATTATATATAGTTAAAAAAATATATTAATTTAAAATAATTAAATATAATCAAATAATATATATTATTATTTTATTTACATAAAGATATTACAAACTTATAATTATTAATGCTCAAAATTTATATTAAACAGGTGTTAAATTATAAATATATAGAAGATATAAATTTTTCAACTCAAATAAACAAAACTCTTTTGTTATTTTCTTGAATTTTCGTTCATATTTTTATTTAACCTGAGTAATATATGAAAATTTATATCTCTCTGACATTAGTATGCAATATATTTAAGTAATTATTTTATTAATATAACAGTGAATTGAATTATTGTGCTATTAACTCATACAGATTAATCAGAAAGTACCTAATGTAATGCTGAGGATAATAAAGGAAGATCAATTAATAAAATAATTAAAATGTCAATAAAATACATATTAGTATATTAAAAATAATAATAATAAAGGCGGTACTATTATATGAGATTCCACAAATAATAGTATGTGAAAAGTATATAAGGTAAGTAATATGTAATAAAATAAATGAATTAATACAAAAATATAATACTAAGGGTAAAAATTCAATAATAACTCACATCCCAACTTAATAATCCCCTACAGAAACTAATGCCACTAACCTATCACATACACTCCTAAGAATAGATAAAGAACGGAATAAAGAAGAGGTAGTGCAAGAGCGGGTAGAGAATAGGATGAGAAGGAGAAAAGGCAAGAGTGAGAACGAGTAAGTAATAAATAATAATAAAGAAATAATAGAAGAGAAGTAATAATAATAAATAAAAAATGAGAATAAGTCAATGGAATAATAAAATAATAGAGTTAGAAAGTAAATACATTGCTTTATTACTTTTTTTATATATATATAAGCTTGCTATTTACTCAATATATAATGCTTAAGCCAAATTTAACTAATTTAGTGTTAATAATACTCCAACAATGACACAAAATCCTGATTATAAATATATATATTATAATTTTACACATCTTCTAAAAAAGTATATTACAGATTTTATATATTATTATTGTTTATTTTAAAATATTGTAAATTTAAGTATCACTATTATATTATTCATGTTAAATTTAATTTATATTTAATTATCATAAGTTAATTATATATATTAAATTATTATATATATATTACATGATATTATATTAATTATTTATATAATATATATATATTATATATATATATATAGAATATTATTATAATAATTAATATTCAATAGTATATTAAGTATAATATTCTGTCGATTATTTCAGATGCCATCCCTGACGTCGAATAAGAGAATAGGTCTTTTCTCCTGTATTAAAAGGAGAACTAATGTAAATTGCATGTATTAGATAGTAGTACGGAAGGTAATACCTTAAATATTGTGTATATATATATATATATAATATGATTATTATTATACGTAAGTTATAATATTGATTTATTATTATAGTAGTTATATTACTTATAAATATTCTCAGTCGTGATTGAGTATATATATTACTAAAAACGTATTATATATTAATAACGTATAATATTGTATTTATGTAATGAAATTTTAGTAACTGAAATATTATAATGTAAATTAATAATAATAATTATAATTTTTTTTTTTTTTTTTTTTTTTTTTTTTTTTTATTTATTTATTAATAATTTAATAATTAATATTAATATTAATTATAGGATATATAATTATATTTAATATATTATAATTAATTTTTATATTATATATATATAATATATTTTAAAAACATACCCAAATATACATTTCATGTTATTCTTGTCCAATTTTTAAAAAATTATATTATTATTATTATTAGATATATTATTATTTACTCTTAAGGCGTATAATACTAATATTTACTGGTGATTTTTCATAGGCATTTTCGTTTCTTTCAAATAATACTTTTAAAAATATTTCATAAAAACACGGAAACTGTGAGGAATATCTGGGATAACTATTGTGATATTTTTCTTGGTGAATTTAGTTCTAGTAAGGTTAGGGCTCATGGAGGAATGTTAAATTGGAGTGGGAGGCTAGTGAAAATAGATGACATGAGAAGAGTAAAAGCTGGGTCTGGGAATGGTTCTTGGCGTGGATGTCTGGAATGGAGCGTGCTGGAAATGTGGAGCGGGCAATGGTTCTGAAGTGGAGCTGTGAATCAAATGGCATTTCTCGGAGGCTGAGAGCGCTGGACGATAGCGGGTTAACTGAAGAATATGTGAGCATGGTAATTTCCAGTCCTGGCTTGCTAGATCTTTGAGCCTTCTGTGTGTAATTGCCACAAGGTTATGCTGCCTCTAAAAGATTAGGCAAGGCTGATGAAAACTAGGGGGAGGTCAGGAGAAGGGAAGTATACCAATCGTGGGGGGAAAAATCCGCGCGCCTGGGAGAAGAGACGATATACGTGGATAATGTGCAAGGGCAGGGCGCCCTGGGCAGACTCATCCTCTGCCCTTGCAAAAAAACGCTGTTGAGCACGCCAGAGACGGTGGTGCGGATAAGAGAGGGCAATTAGGGGGTTTAGCGGGGAAAGGAAACAGTCAATATAAGGCCGGTCGGCGAGCGGAAAGGACAGGAGAGGCCGATTGGCTGATGTCTTGGGACGGAGAAGCGAACACAAAGGAGGAAAGGGCAGGAGGGAGCGAGTCGGGATAGGCGGATAGAGAGGTGCTAGGAAGATAGGAGGGGCGAGGGGGCCTGGTGTTGCAAGGCGAAGGCCGAGCGACGGCTGGATGGAAAGCTAAATTTGAATTCTACTTCACTTGCACTCGCATTTTAGATAGATTCTGACTTCATTTATCTTCTTAACTATTTTCTGCGTGTAACTCAATCGGGTTTTTACCCTGATTTCTTCCTTGTGTGAAGATTTGGAATTCCCTTATTTTTTGAGAAAGTCTCCATCTCGGTGTGTATCTGTCAGCTATTTACCGCTCCCTCCCTTTGGAGGGTAAATGTCCTTTTGAGTAATCCATTTACTTATTTTTATTGGTAAGCTAACCTCTGGTTGTGACTCAGTAACCCTTGTTTTCCATAAGATCCAGCAGGGAGTTTGATCCTTAATATCAATGTGTATGAAGAAGGATTAGAGTTACATATATTAATTATATATATATTTTTAATTATTTTGTAGTATAAAGTTGTACTTTGGCATGCCTATTAGTGTATATATATTAATAATTATTATGTCACTCTGAATCTTATTTAATTTGCATAGTCCTATAGTCATTTATCATATCTAATTTTATCTACAACAACCTGCTTAAAGAGAACGCAACTAGAGCTTCATAGTCTAAAAAGTTGATTTACTCTCTACTTAAATTTACATAATAGTGTATTACATGTGTCATCAATAATTTTTATTATTTACTAATTTATCCTAACATAGATGTATTGGAAAGTAAAAAAACACCTACCTTAATAATAATAAGAAAGAAAATAATGATAATTAGACCATATGAACACTATAAAAAAATGGATACCGCAATACAATAAGAAATAGGCTACTAACACCCGGCAGTTTATTTTTTGCAGAACTTTTCAAAGAATATATCTGAGCATAACCCATAAAAAATGTTTAATAATTTATCTAAAACAGATATACATTATCAAGAAATAAAATATGAAGGAAGGGAAAAATACTGACAGGCAGTGACATGTGGATGAGTGTTGAAGTACCAGTGGTGCTGACATTATAAATCACATGGAAGCCTAAAGTACCCTAGAGTTGTTCTTCTTCAATGAAAGATCCGTGGCAAGCCGCCGAGAAGAAACACTTTGAGCATGAAGAAAAAAAATTTGAAATATAATAAATTCAAGTGATTTATAGCTGTTTATAATTATTATTATTATAAAAAAAAAAAAAAAAAAAAAAAATTTTTTAA
>SEYY01018470.1:27500-30000 GCA_009176605.1 Armadillidium nasatum | reverse complement strand
TTTTTTTTTTCATCTATTTCTTTATTTTACTTTTCTCAAATTTTGTTTTAGTTATTTTTTGTTTTTTTTTGTTCTTTGGTTTTTATTTTTGTATTTTTAGGTTTTTTTTTTTATTTATTTTTTTTTATTTTTTATTTTGGCATTCCTTCAACGTCTTTTTTTTCGTTTTAATAAATGTAATCCTTTGTTACCCAAGATTCCAATTTAACCTTTACAGAATTCTATTGTAAAACTCAAAAAGACTTCCTTGCAAGAATCTAAACCACCGTCAGAACTCCCAAATAATCAACCTTTAAAACGAACTCGAAAATCTGAACCATTACCACCTAAGGAGTTACAAATTAAACCAAATAAAGTAGTACCTGACATTAAGGTATATATATATATATATATATATATATATATATATATATATATATATATATATATATATATATATATATATATATATATATATATATATATATATATATATATATATATATATATATATATATATATATTATATAAAGGTAAGATTTTCTACTTATTAATTAAATATCTATATATATTTGTTTTTTATGCTTAAATTTTTATAGTTTAACACAGTTTTAGAAATAAAAATACATATATATATATATATATATATTATATATATATATATATATATATATATATATATATATATATATATATATATATATATATATATATATATATATATATATATATATATATATATATATATATATATATATATATATATATATATATATATATATATATATATATATATATATATATATATATATATATATATATGCATATATATGCAGAAAGATGAGTCTTCTAATAAAACAACAGCACCACCTCCACCACCTCCTCCTCCTCCTCCTCCTCCAGGTCCTAAATCTAAATCAGGGATACCCAAACCACCGCCTCCTCCTCCTCCGTCAGCCCCATTATCAGAGAAGGATTTAAAGGTGAAAAAAGCGCGCGAAAAAATGGTCGACAGGATTAAAAGAGCCGCGAGATCTCGACCTGACTGGAAATCTGTCATGAAAGATATTGAGGTAACCCTAAAGTATATATATATATTCTGATATATATATATATATATATATATATATATATATATATATATATATATATATATATATATATATATATATATATATATATATATATATATATATATATATATATATATATATATATATATATATATATATATATATATATATATATATATATATATATATATATATATATATATATATATATATATATATATATATATATATATATATATATATATATATATATATATATATATATTATATATATATATATATATATATATATATATATATATATATATATATATATATATATATATATATATATATATATATATATATATATATATATATATATATATATATATATATATATATATATATATATATATATATATATATATATATATATATATATATATATATATATATATATATATATATATATATATATATATATATATATATATATATATATATATATATATATATATATATATATATATATATATATATAATATATATATATATATATATATATATATATATATATATATATATATATATATATATATATATATATATATATATATATATATATATATATATATATATATATATATATATATATATATATATATATATATATATATATATATATAATTTATATAATTATATATTATTAAGATAACCTCTAAACATTCAGTATAATTTTATATGTTAATTACATTAATATAATAAGAGGAAATTAATATATCTAAATCTGATTATATTTACCTTTAGTAAATTAGGAAATTAAGCTTTCTAAATTAAATTGTAATATTAAATTATATTTTGAGTTTATTTTATAGTTTTATAATTAATATTTTAGTTAAATTTTTATTAATATTTTACTTAATATTTTTCGTCTTTTTTTATATGATTAAATAATTATTTTATAATAATAATTTTCTAATAATAAAAATAATAATAATAATATTATAATTATTATTATTACTATTAATATTATTGGTAAAGCAATTATTATTATTATTATTATTATTATTATTATTATTATTATTATTATTATTATTATTATTATTATTATTATTATTATTATTATTATTATTATTATTATTATTATTATTATTTTTTATATATTATTATTATTATTATTTTATTATTATTATTATTATTATTATTATTAATATTATTATTATTATTATTATTATTATTATTATCATTATTATTATTATTATTTATGATATGGATAGAGTGGAGCGAAATTAAGAAAAGTGAGTAGCAGCGACAAATTAGACAGGTCGAATCCTATTTTGCCCAAATCAAGAGGCAAAGGAGGAAAGGTAAGAGTTCTTCTTTTACATTATGTATTAGAATTTAATTGAATGTAGTGCTGAATTAATAATAATAACAATAATAATAATAATAATAATAATTAATCA
>SEYY01018470.1:2500-17500 GCA_009176605.1 Armadillidium nasatum | reverse complement strand
AAATAAAAAGTAAATAAATTAATAAATAAAGAAAAGAAAGAAATTGGAATTAATAAATAAAAAGTAAATAACTAAATAAAAATAAATTAATTAATTAATTAAAGTAAATAAATAAACAAAGAAAAAGCAAATAAATAAATAAAAAGTAAATAAATAAAATAAAATAAATAAATAAAAAATAAAAAGCAAATAAATAAATAAAAAAATAAATAAGAAGTAAATAAAAATAAATAAAGAAAATAAATAAATAAATAAATAAATAAATAAATAAATAATAAAAAGTAATAAATTAAAAAAAATGTATTTTGTTGCATAAATTTGTTTAACATTAAAAATATTACTAAATAATTGAACCTTGTTTCAAGGGTTAACTTTTTCTAATAATTAGAAAAATTATTAAAAATATGAACCTTTTGGCAGTATTTCCTAAAAAAACTAAGAAAAATTAATAAGAGAATATGGATTTTCTGATACAATTCTCTAAGAATTAGAAAATTTATAGGTTAAAAATGGTCATTTAGAAACAATTTCCTTAAATAAAAAATGTACAAAAAATGTATACATAAATTCCTAAAAAATTAAAATAAATTTTGAAAAATAGGAACCTTCTTACTAAATAAGAAAATTTTTTTTCAAGAATATGAACCTTTTTACACATAAATTTCCTAAAAATAAGAAAGAATATGAGAAATAGTGAAACTTCTGAAACACTTTTAAATAAAAATCACTACAAATCACTAAAAATAAATCACTACATAATAGCAAGTCTTATATGCAGGTATGATAACAGTGTTCAAAGCTTTTTGATTGCAGACAATCAAAATTTAAAAATTTAATGATTTCTCGAATCATTAATTGAAGTTAAATTATTTCATAAAAGAACATTTTTGATTTTTATTAATAATAATAATAAGTAATAATTAATAATTAAAATCGCGAATACTAATACTATTTTTTTAATAATAATACTAATTAATTACTAATAATACTAATACTAATTAATAAGAATAATAAAAAAAAATAATAATAATAATAATAATAATAATAATAAATAATAATAATAATAATAATAATAATAATAATAATAATTAATAATAATAATAATAATTAATAAATAATAATAATAATAATAATAATAATAATAATAATAATAATATAATAATAATAATAATAATAATAAATAATAATAATTTATAATGTTTCTTACTTGTGGAATAAATCGTCCACACCTCCTAGCAGGACATGGGATCGAATCCTTGCATGTTGCTGAATTCGAGAAAGTCGCTTCCACTTCTTGCTGTACATCTATAAATAATAATAATAATAATAATAATAATAATAATAATAATAATAATAATAATAATAATAATAATAATAATAATAATAATAATAAATCTTTGGAACAATACCATTAAGGGTTTCATCAGAAAAAATGTCAAAACATCATTATTATTGTTATTATTATTATTATTATTATTATTATTATTATTATTATTATTATTATTATTATTTATTATTATTATTATTATTATTATTATTATTATTATTATTATTATTATTATTATTATTATTATTATTATTATTATTATTATTATTATTATTATTATTATTATTATTATTATTATTATTATTATTATCATTATTATTATTATTCATTATTATTATTATTATTATTATTATTATTATTATTATTATTATTATTATTATTATTATTAATTACTTAATTGTAAGCAAATAAATTTAATTGAAGGCATTATTTTTCTAATTAAAATTTAAATAAATATTGAGTCAAATATTGCATAATTTATTTTATTTATTTATATATTTTTTTTTAATTGAAGCAACAACACAGAGGTACCAACGGTTCGATTCCTTCCAAATCAAAATAATGAAATTTGAGATAGAGTCTTTCAACGAAACTTCCATCGAATAAGAAAGAACAGTTGGTATTTCTAGGGTAAATCCCTGCAGAGAGAAAGACATAAGTTATCTTAAATTATGAATGTAAAAGAAAACATCCTTGAAAATATGTTTAAACATAATATATATATTTATATTATATTATTATATATATATATATATATATATATAATATATATATATATATATATATATATATATATATTATATATATTTAATATATATTATATATAAATATAATATATATAATATATATATATATTATATATTATATAATATATATATATATATATATATATATATATATATATATATATATATATATATATATATATATATATATATATATATATATATATATATATATATATATATATATATATATATATATATATATATATATATATATATATATATATATATATATATATATATATATATATATATATATATATATATATATATTATATTACATTTAGAAAAAATACACTTAGAAATATTTTTGAAAGGCCTTTGGTGGAGGAAAAGAGAGACTCAAACGACACCCATCACAAATGGAGAGAGAATAACCTGATATACAATTGAGTTCAATGAAAATAACAATAATGATAATTAGCAAATTGAATTAGCGAACATTTAAAGCAGAGGGTGACATGTAAAAGTTGAAGGGCGAAATATTGCAAATTAATGAGTTCAAGCTAGTTAAACCATATTATGAGAATACCAGAAAGGTGTAACACCAAGACCGCTTGTCATTGAAAGAAGAAATATTGCCAATTAAGAAGTTCAAGTAGTGAAAAGATATTCAAAGAATACCAAAAGAGGTACTACCAAGACCATTTGTCTTCCTAGTAAAAATCTCAGAGAGACAAACATGATGCTAGATATGAATATAGCCAATGTGATAACAAATCGGGTGTCTAGCGAAGATCCCTGGTTTCGATTCTTAGAGAAAATGTCTCTAGAAAAGTTTCCTTCCAAGATAAAGAGCACACACATACACACGTTTAAAACACTAGAAAATATACAGAGAAATAACGGTAGAGTGATGACTCAGATGCTTGAAGTCTCCGGTATGATCCTTTCATACGGATTCAAGGAAGAATCTACCCAGAGTGTTTCCCTCCTCGAAATAATACAATGTCTATGAGTTGAGAAATAACGGTAGAGTGATGACTCAGATGCTTGAAGTCTCTAGTATGATCCTTCATACGGATCCAAGGAAGAATCTACCCAGAGCGTTTCCCTCCTCGAAATAATACAATATCTGTGAGTTGAGAACTTTTATTTAAAAACATAAATAAAATAAAATAATTATCCTTTTACCTCCTGGGTTGGGACTCGTGATTCTTCCTTCCTTTTTAAGGCTTGAATCGAATTCGAAAGTACATTGTCCCGCTTTTTGCTTTCCAGCTGTAATTCCGAAATCTACAAAAAGGAAAATGGTGAAAGGAGAGATATATATATATATATATATATATATATATATATATATATATATATATATATATATATATATATATATAATATATATATATATATATATATATATTATATATATATATATATATATATATAGAAAGCAAATAAATATTGAGTATGAAGATTGGGATGAAGAGGCTAAGATCCTATCAAGTATTCAAAAAAAAGTAAATTATTTTGAAAAACTCAATATTAATAAAAAGGGAATAATTCTTTGTATCTTCATAGAATTATCTCCCAAGAAAATTTTTTTATGGTGCCAAAACCCTCCCACCTCCAAACCCCTGAAAAAAAATCGTCAGGCAATTTAAAAATCGCTGAAACTTTTAAAGAATGACAACCTCTTTAAGGAGAAAATCATTCTTCACTTTTGACGAAGTAATATTTTGCTGTGAATCCTCTTGCTTCCATTCCAGATGTATAACTTGTTCAGCCAAAGAAGTAAATTAGGTCCAGAACTCATAAGAGGTAAAGGACGTTCTCCACCACAGTATTCTCCAAGAATTTTCGCAGTATCATTAATTCCATCGTACACGTGAAGAGTGTCTAACCCATTACAGCTGCTGAAATACAGAAATAGATCGATTCAAAATTTTCTGCAACAAATTCATTTTCTACATTCTCTGAAAAAAATTTAACTGATTAATTTTTTTTGCATATCGCCTCTTATGTGAAAGGACAGATGTTCACGCGAAACTCACCAGAGTTGTGAAGTTCAATTTCATATGATATAAATGAATTGCCAATATGAACAGATACAAAACGACTGAAAGAATTTGTTATATATGGAAGTGGGATAAAAAAAAAGGAAAGTGTGTACAGAGACTTTACTAGTAGTATACATGCGTAAGAATGAGCATAAGCGGTTAAATCTAGGATCAGAAAGTTGAACACAGAAAGAAAAATACTGTGTAGATAGACGAGTATTATAAGAAACAGTGAAAAATAATTGTCAGTGACAAATATTTGAAATAATTAAGAATGATAATTTCAGAAAATTGAGAAGCCTGGAGAATGTGTTTTATTTTAAAGTTTAAGTGGTCTAAAGAATTTAGGATTATTGAGTTAGAAATCCGATAAAGAGAGTATATGAATTAAATGTAGATTGGCAATAGAGACTGTACCAAAATGTAGAAGACTCAAGAGATTCCAAATTAGAAATAAGAGAATAAAATACTTCATTGCTCACATAAGCACAATAACCAACATTGGTTGAAAATTGAGGAAAAAAAACAACAAAAGGGACAACAGCAGAATTTCCTGTTAAAATGTTCAAAACTTTAGATTGTGTTAAAAATAAGAGATTAGGTTTAGAGGAGGAAAGATAATGTTCAAGAAAAAAAGAAATTAGAAAAAAGACCGCTAATGTTTCAAATATTAATAAAGAAAGAAAACAGTGTACTGGAACAGGCAAGTAATAACGTAAAGACACTAGCCCTTCTACCTGAAGGCATCAGCTCCGAAGTGGTGATGAGATTAGGGATGTTTTTAGAATTAACTCCTCATCATTATTTTCCACTGAAAGAACCACTGAATGCTTCAATTCTTTAAAAAGAAAGAAAAAACTCCCAATAATCATAATAATGGCTCCGGAAGTGCCAGGATTGGCACTCTTCATACCGACTGTTCCATTTCGGAACCCTTAAATGCATTTCCTTTACAAATTATATTTTAGCATTATAAATATATATAATTAATTGATTTTTTTCTTACGGAGAGGACTGCTGAATATTTTGTCTCAGTTAAAGGGAAGATTTTTTAAAATGTTTCAATAACTACATTTGAAAAAAATGGTTGATTATCAACTTATATATTATATATATATATATATATATATATATATATATATATATATATATATATATATATATATATATATATATATATATATATATATATATATATATATTATATATATATATATATATATATATATATATATATATATATATATATATTATATATATATAATATATATATATATATATATATATATATATATATATATATTAGGTTGATTTATATTGGTTTGTTCTTAGGGAACTTTATATATATATATATATATATATATATATATATATATATATATATATATATATATATATATATATATATATATATATATATATATATATATATATATATATATATATAATATATTATATATATATATATATATATATAATATATATATATAATATATATAATTTAATATATATATATATATATATATAATATTATATATATATAATATATATATATATATATATATATATATATATATATATATATATATATATATATATATATATATATATATATATATATATATATATATATATATATATATATATATATATATATATATATATATATATATATATATATATATATATATATATATATATATATATATATATATATATATATATATATATATATATATATATATATATATATATATATATATATATATATATATATATATATATATATATATATATATATATTATATATATATATATATATATATATATATATATATATATATATATATATATATATATATATATATATATATATATATATATATATATATATATATATATTATATATATTATTTTTATTTTAATTTTTTATACATTTTTAATTTAATTTTTAAAAAAAAAAAAAAAAATAATAATATATATATATATATATATACCTAGCATGCTTTTTATGATGTTCCCCATATGGATGGTAGAGATAAAAATCCTCAAACTTAACAATGACTCTGTGTTGATCGTTTCCATTTAGAAGAATTTTGCAATGACGTTTCTCGGGATAAGGGTTTGGATAACCAAGCGTTTGAATACTTCCGTTTACACCAGATTCAATGGAGAAAACTTCGTTACAATTTATTACTGTAATGTTAGATAAGAAAAAGAAATTGAACTTAAAAATTATATAATTGTTTTAATAACTATATATATATATATATATATATATATTATATATATATATATATATAATATATATATAATATATATATATAATATATATATATATATATACTATATATATATATATATATATATATATATTATATATATATATATATATATATATATATATATATATATATATATATATATATATATATATATATATATATATATATATATATATATATATATATATATATATATATATAATCTAAAGCTCATTTTGTATCTCCTTAGAGTCTAAACCCTTTGAAGAAAATAAATGGCTAAAAAGTTTTCTTAATGTCTTATAGAAAAACATTTCAAAAATGAAAAAGAAATTAATGCATATATAGTTGACTTAAATGAGAAAAAGGAAAAATTTATAATCAAAGTCAAGTTCTCATCTTTCTCACAATCATAATGGTAACTAATTTGTTCTGAAATTTTCCTCTTAATTCATTGTAATGCTGAAGCCAACGATCTTTTATACAGTTAAGTGAAGTATGGCAAAAAGTCCTTTAAATCTCACAAGAACATTTGGGAAGTTTTTAATTATTAAAACTGGAAATTAGGAAGAAATGTAGCTTTTAAAGAGCTAAATACATTAAAAATGAAATTTATAAAAAGAAATGAAAAAGATTTATGGAAATAAAGGAGTAGATAGGAAATAAGTAGAGTAAAATAATGTAAAGTAGATTGAAAGGTTGAAGACTAGAAGAACTCATGAGGAAATTAGAAATGAAGAGTAAAAATAGATCCCGAGATAAAACAGAACCCGGAGAAATACTTATGCTTTCATAATAATAATAATAATAATAATAATAATAATAATAATAATAATAATAATAATAATAATAATAATAATAATAATAATAATAATAATAATAATAATAATAATCATCAAAATGAAATTTATGAAAAGAAATAATAATAATAATGATAAAAATAATAATAATATATAATAATAATAATAATAATAATAATAATAATAATAATAATAATAATAATAAAGACCAACAACAATGCAGAAAGTAAAAAAAAGAAGAAAAAAAAAGAAAAGAAACTCAAAATAACAACGAATCAAAACATTCTCTTGTCAAAATTTTTACAATAACAATGACTCACCATTCAAAAATTATTTAATTAAACAACAGAAGATTAAATTAATCTATGAAACATAAAATTATTTTACAAGTTGAGTACTGATGTTGAAAGTCATTCTGGCTATCAAAGAGGTAAAAAGAAAGACTGTAAATGGTCGTAGATTTTCACTAATATAAAGATTAAATATGAGACGTTAATTACGTAAAACAAAAGTAGAAAACAAGAACTTATTATGACTAAGTCATTTAAGTATTAAAACGAAAGACAAAATTTTTCCTCAATTGAAGTAATGTAATAAAATTGAAGAAAATTTAGTCATGTATGATGCTCATTAAGAAATATTCAAATCCACCACCTAAAAGAACAAACAAACTCGCGCATATACATCTCTTATATATATACTTATATATATATATATATATATATATATATATATATATATATATATATATATATATATATATATATATATATATATATATATATATATATGTATGTGTGTGTGTGTGTGTGTACGAATACTTACTCGTACTGACCTATATTCCTAAAAATCCTTGACACCCAAGTAGGTCAGAAACAAAATAAAAATATAAATTACTCCTGAGCTTGAAAAGAGCAACGACTCAAACGACAGAGAGAGAAAGAGAGAGAGAGAGAGAGAGAGAGAGAGAGAGAGAGAGAGAGAGAGAGAGAGAGAGAGAGAGAGAGAGAGAGAGTCTGATAGAGAAATGAAAAAGATGTCTTATTTAATTTTATTAAGAAAGAAAAAAAAAAATATTAAAAATAAAAATATATATATATATTATATATATATATATATATATATATATATATATATATATATATATATATATATATATATATATATATATATATATATATATATATATATATATTTATATTACCTTCATTAGCCCCAAAAAGTTGAGAATTTTGATAGCTGAATCAAGATGAAAATACTTTGACAGAAAAATAACCTTTTTAAAGCAATAGAATAAGAACGACTTTTCCCTCCATTAAATAATCTTGAATTCGTGAAGACTTTCATTTCAATTCAAATCATTGTATTAATTCTATTAAGTTTGGTACTTAATTAAATAATGTACCAAATTTATTAAAATACACTGAAATGATTGATACATACTTCAAAGTTAATAACTGACATATGAGACAGTACTAGTTTTCCTGTAGGATATAATATATATATATATATATATATATATATAATATATATATATATATATATATATTATATATATATATATATATATATATATATATATATATATATATATATATATATATATAATATTGGGTGCCCTCAAACGGACCTCATGATTTGATAACAGCTCTTAAGCCTTGTCATCACGTATTTACCAATGAAATTGCTTAAAACCGGAATCCTATGAATAATATTAATAATAATTAAAATTTCAAAATCTTATTCAGAAGTAAAGTACAAGTTATACATTTTAGTAGTCCTATTCTACTAGATACATATTTATATTAGTTGTAAATTCTCTGAAAAGGGGCTTCTAAGGGAAGCACATTGGTTTCCTTTGAACCCAAAGTTAGTTGATAATATTACATCAAAAATTAAATATCATTTTAAACGAATATGTGAATAAATAAATGAGCAATAAAATATAGCAATAGCAATAATATAGTAATAATAGAAGTTAAATACTATAGTACCCATAATAATATACATTTATGCAATATAGTTATATAGATAAAAATATAATTAATAGACAAAAATAAAAAATAATAATAATAATAATAATGAATAATAATAATAATATATAATAATAATAATTAATAATAAATAAATAATATAATAATATAATAGTGGCAATAAGTAATAATAAAAAATGACAAAAATAAAGCAAAGATAATTATAAAAATAACATTATAATAATATAATAAAAAAGATATTTTCTTAGTTAAAAAATATAAAATTTTTTAAATATAAAATAATAATATAATAATAATAATAATAAAATAATAAATAATATAATAATAAATAAAAATGATTATAAAATAGGAATTAATAATAAGACTAATAATAATAGTAATATTACAATAAAATAATAATAATAAATAATAATATTAATAATATTAATAAAAAAATAAAATAATAAAATAAATAATTAATAATATAAATAAAATAATAATAATAATAATAATGATAATAAATAATAAATAATAATAATAAATAAAAGCAATAATTAAAAAAAAAAAAAAAAAAAAAAAAAAAAAAAAAAAAAAAAAAAAAGTATAATGATTCTAAATTGTAATAAAGATAGACCTTAAAAAACTGTAAGACTAGTACAACTTTAATAAGAGGCGAACAGGATAATTAGTACTGTTAAGTATACTTTTTAAATGAATGCAAAATTTCAAAATTTTTTTTTTTAATTTCTGTTGGTAGATCGTTGAATAGATTTGCTGATTTGAATGTAACAGCTTGTCTGGCCTTCTCTAGTCTATAAAACTGTGGATTAATATGTAGGTTATTTCACAGATTAACATCTCTTCGACTTGATTATTACGAAAGTTAGTTATAAAAAATTGCAGGTTTATTATTCATTATTTTGTGTAGTTCTTTAGTAGATTAAGATTTAATAGGTGATGAAACTGCAAGATTTTAAGTTTCTTAAATAAAGGTTGGGTATGTTCATAAAGATGACTAGCAGACAGTAAACGAATAAAGCGTTTTTCATGATAACAACAGGGTTGATAACATAGTTCCTAGCAATACCGTAGATTGGCAGGCAATACAACAACTGTGAGTGTAATGTGCGTATATATTTTTTTAAAATATATAAGGGATATTTGCTATTTGACTAATATACATATATTTCGCTAATTTATTTACTAATTGATTTATATGTTCTTTAAACGTTAATTTGTCATCGAATAAAACACCCAGTATTTTTGCAATTGAAATCGTTGCAACTCGTTGATTTAATAATTTTAAAGCCTCATTTACATTTTATTACAATAAAAAGATATAGTTTTACATTTAATGAAAGTTTATTGAATTTATCCAGTAAAATTTATTTAAGTATCACAGTTTTTTGTGAGAGAGTGTCATATTTTATCATTTATTAATATCGAAATATCGTCAGCAAAAGAGATGGAGTAGGAGTCGTGCGAGTTGAATAGATCGTTCGTATATAAGGTAAAAAGCAATGGCCCCAAGATGGATCCTTGGGGGACGCCAGTGGTTACTAGCAATGTATTAGAGTGAATGTCCCCCAATTTTACAACTGAGGTTTTAGTTATGTAAGATCTAAACCATTGAAGGGTGTCCTTCAATGCCCATATTTCATTTTCTTTAAAAGAATATTATGATCAACAGAGTCAAAGGCTTTTGATAGATCTAGTAATAAAAGTAAAGATGAATCCTTCCGTTCCATGTTTTCGTATATTTTCTCAGTCAGGCACAAGAGGGCATCGGACGTCGATCTCCCTTTACGGAAACCAAATTGATAATCATGAGGAGATATTTGACTGAGGTATCTGTTAGTTGATTATATTATTTCTCAAATATTTTGCTAATGTTGTGTGTAATGGAAATCGGTCTATAATTAAGAGGGATCGATTTATCACCTTTTTTGTGAATTGGTGTAACTCTTGTGGTCTTGAAACATGTGGAAAACACCCGTGAGAACCGAGGCGTTAAAAAGGTCTTTAATGGAGGAGAAATTATGTCGGCGACAGTTTTAAGATGTTAATGTGAATGGTTGTAAGTCACACGCTTATTTTTTTGACCATCAATTACCGCTTTTACTTCATGGTCGAGATATTCGTAAATGAGAAGCGCGAACCGCAAGGTTCAAATAGGTTTCGAAAGTGGTTTGGTTGGAAGACCTTTTAGCCGCGTTTTGTTTACCAACGTTTATGAAGTGATTATTGAGTTCGTCGGCAATTTCCTTTTGTTTGTTTATTATTTTCCATTTATATTTAGCTCTTTTATATTATTGATTCCCGATTTATTTTTGTTAATTAAGCTGTTTATTAGGCCCCACGTTTTTTTAGGATCGTTATGGACGTCATTAAATTTGTTTGCGTATATTTCTTTTGCTTTTTTTAAACGATTTTTAATTGTTTATCAAAGTTCGTGTATAATTGAAACGGTATAATCCCTTCTTTGTAATTGCGGTAAAGTTTATGCTTCTGATTAATCGAATTTTTTAAGCCAGGTGTTAACCAAGGATTTTGTATCCTTTTTGGACCCAATTGTTTTGTTTTTATTGGAAAGGAATCATTATAACACGTAGTTAAGGAGTTTAAAATATGTTGAATTTCGAATCTATGCTATCTTGATCATTCTGTATGAATGAGAAGTCAATATTGTTCATTTTATCTACAAAACTCACCTACAATTTCATTATCTATTCTATATTTGACAGTAGTAAGGTACTAGTTTTATTACATTAAATCTTACGAGACAGGGATAATGATCAGAGATGTCTGTCTAATCACAAATGAGTTGATATCGCAGTCTAAATTTCCCCATACGTGGTCCAGTAAAGTGGGGTTTCTGTTCTCAATATTATTAGGGCGAGTGGGTATTGTTATATAATTTATAAGGCCGTTTGAAATCATAGTATTGGAAAGTGAATTGTTGCCTGTGGAGAGCCAGATTGCATAGGTCAATATTGAAATGCCGGCATTATCATTTTTGAGTTACGCAAGTAAGTTTGAATTTTAGATTCCAGGGAATTGATGAAATCAGTTTTCGAGCCATTTGGGGCCTATATAAACCCACAACCGCTGTTTTTGAGGACTTGTTTTCGATGCTACGACCAGGGCTTCTATATTATCATTTATCAATGAATAAATTACTTTAGGGGACGCACAAATATTGCTTCTAACAAATATAGAGACCCCTCCCCCACGCTTGTTTGACCTCACAAGGTGATTACCATTGAATACTGGTAAGAAATACGCGTTTTTATTATGATCATTAAGGAACGTTTCACTTAATATTATGCATCAAGATTAATATTTTGGTAGCAAGATAATTTAGGAATTCTCATAAAAATCATAATAATAATAAGGAATTCTTAATAATAATAATAATAATAATAATAATAATAATAATAATAATAATAATAATAATAATAATAATAATAATTATAATAATATATAATAATAATAATAATAATAAAATAATAATTATTATTATTATTATTATTATTATTTATTATATTATTATTTATTATTAATTATTATTGTATTATTATAAATTATTTTTTTAATTATTATTATTGTTATTTATTATTATTGTTTTCATGTTTTTTTTACTACTACTACTACTATCTATGATTGCTTTAAAAAAGCTGTAACTATGTGCTTACCTTCGTATCGATCCTACTTTAAAGCAAAGCAAATATTTATTAATTTACCTCTTATTGTTTTTATTAATTTATTTGCACATTATTACAGCAAAAAATTTTTTTTCATTATTTTTTCTTTTTAGTTTTTTATATTATTATATTATATATATAATATATATATATATATATATATATATATATATATATATATATATATATATATATAATATATATAATAATATATATATATATATATAATATATATATATATATATATATATATATATATATATATATATATATATATATATATATATATATATATATATATATATATATATATATATATATATATATATA
This sequence comes from Armadillidium nasatum, assembly GCA_009176605.1. Taxonomy (NCBI): domain Eukaryota; kingdom Metazoa; phylum Arthropoda; class Malacostraca; order Isopoda; family Armadillidiidae; genus Armadillidium; species Armadillidium nasatum. The sequence goes on along the minus strand of SEYY01018470.1, from coordinate 4,320 downwards.
TATATATATATATATATATATATATATATATATATATATATATATATATATATATATATATATATATATATATATATATATATATATATATATATATATATATATATATATATATATATATATATATATATATACATATATATATATATATATATATATATATATATATATATATATATATATATATATATATATATATATATATATATATATATATATATATATATATATATATATATATATATATATATATATATATATATATATATATATATATATATATATATATATTATATATATATATATATATATATATATATATATATATATATATATATATATATATATATATATATATATATATATATATATATATATATAGATATATATATATATATATATATATATATATATATATATATATATATATATATATATATATATATATATATATATATATATATATATATATATATATATATATATATATATATATATATATATATATATATATATATATATATATATATATATATATATATATATATATATATATATATATATATATATATATATATATATACTATATATATATAATATATATATATATATATATATATATTATATATATATATATATATATATATATATATATATATATATATATATATATATATATATATATATATATATATATATATATATATATATATATATATATATATATATATATATATATATATATATATATATATATATTATATATATATATATATATATATATATATATATATATATATATATATATATATATATATATATATATATATATATATATATATATATATATATATATATATATATATATATATATATATATATATAGCATCGGCATCAGGGATCGAAACGGCGTCTTTAAAAATATTAACACAAGAGCTTAGAACATAAGGAAATAAAGACACTTAGAAGCCACGAAAACTTATCATAACTGTCCCAATGAAAATCCGCAGAAGTTTCCTTTCACTATGAATGACTCATCCCAAATATAAATTTATATCATGAAATTAATCAATTCAATCTCACAATTAAGGCTCCAACACAGTTCATAAATTATAAGCACATATGCCAACTAATCTACAATTCAAAACTGAGTTACAACAAAGGATTGCCGAAAAAACGTGGCTGTTAAAACCCAAATCAATTATACAATACTGGTACTTTGATTACCCATGTATTGATTAAACCTTTCTTGAAGGTTTAAAGGGATTTACAATCAATAATATCCTTCATCAAACCATACAAAAATTAATCGTTCTGTTGCTGAAAAAGTACTATCTCATATCCAGATAACATTCCTTTTTTTTTGTATCTTTTTGTTACAACCCTTGGGGATACTATTAATAAAAAAAACCACTTACATCAACACCATCAACTTCAACTAACAAAAACGTTTTGAAAACCTGAATCAAATCCCTCTAAGAAATCTTAATTTTACGGAAAGCACCTGTAGTTCTTTTATTTAGCCTATCCTTATAACTCTTGTTTTCAAATTCAAATATAATTCTTGTTGTTCTTTCTCCAGCATGTTAATGTTTCTCTTTTAGATAAGGCACCCAAACCTGGTCTAACATATAACCATTATAAGGCTTACTGATCATCTCCCTACTTTCCTAATTATCACTACTGTGTATTATTTCTAGTATTCTGCTAGCACTATTCCTGTTCTCTAAGAATTGCTCTGATGCGATCAATTTACCAAACTGATGATCACACCACAATCTTTTCCTTTATCCACTTACTCAATCCATTCACCATACATT
>SEYY01018469.1:382500-387500 GCA_009176605.1 Armadillidium nasatum | reverse complement strand
TTGTTTGGAAAGTTATGTCTAATTGGGAGTTGGAGGAACTGAGTTTTTGAGATATTGAAAACGACCGTTTTTTCTCTGCCCCAATTTGAAACACAATAAAGATCAGAAGTTGGCTCTTTCAAGGTCATGTTTCTTGTATCAATTAACTGTTGCTGGGAAGAGGGTCTTACAAATTGAAAGGAGTATTGAAGTAGATAGAAGATCACACCTTTGTATCAGAAAATTTTCACAATATCATTTATAACTATATATATATATATATATATATATATATATATATATATATATATATATATATATTATATATATATATATATATATATATATATATATATATATATATATATATATATATATATATATATATATATATATATATATATATATATATATACTTAAATAGGTTACATCTTTGTATCAGAAAATTTGTGCAAATGTCCTTCTTAATTAAGGCAGTTAAATTTTTACAATGCCCATTTAAAGCAGAACCTGACCTTTAAATTAACTGTAATTTATTTGTTTTACTGTTTAAAGGGACAATTTTAAGTTGTAATGCTAAGATAGAGTTGTATAGTTTTTTATTAATGTATAACTGTCTAATTCTCTCTATAGTAGTTTATATATAAAGATATTCATATAGTTATAAAGAGAAAATAATGGATTAAAATATTCGAACAAGAGTTTTATACAATACAAAACTATATACTATGGGCTATACTATATAAAGTATAGACGATATTATCTTTTAAAATCGCAACATAATCACTCTACAATTACGAAAGAAAGGATGGGAAAGAAGAGAGAGAGAGAGAGAGAGAGAGAGAGAGAGAGAGAGAGGAGAGAGAGAGAGAGAGAGAGAGAGAGAGAAAGAGAGAGAGACAGTGAGACAAAACAGAGAGAGATAGAGATAGAGAGAGAGAAAGAGAGGGAGAGAGAGAGAAAGAGAGAGACAGAGAGACAAGACAGAGAGAAAGAGACAGAGAGACAGAAAGACAGAGAAAATAGAATTAAAAACATAAATTATAATTTTCTCATTTTTCTTGAGAAAAATAATAATTTTATATTAATAAAAGTGAAGAAAATTAAAAAGAAAATCTAATATTCTACAACTGCTGCAAAAATATTAAAAAAAAAACATTTTCATTTTCTTGATATATATATATATATATATATATATATATATATATATATATATATATATATATATATTATATATATATATATATATATATATATATATATATATATATATATATATATATATATATATATATATATATATATATATTATATATATATATATATATATGATATATATATATATAATATATATATATATATATATATATATATATATATATATATATATATATATATATATATATATATATATATATATATATATATATATATATATATATATATATATATATATATGAGATTATAAGTGAAAATGTAGCCAAAATTTGACAAGCCAAAATGAAATAATAGAATCTAATAAAAATAAAGAGAAAAAGGAACGACAATTCCTTGAGGAAGTTACTTCACTTCTCGTAATTGTGAGGAGTGGAACAATATTAAATTTTGTGCCTTTTTAAGTCTTTTTTTTCTTCTAAATGACAGACAAAACATAAAAAGTACAAAAAAAGGACAGATTTTTTAAAAAAATAAGTTTTATTTTTTATTTTTAATATATTATTGTATAATGATAATAATGATAATAATAATAATAATAATAATAATAATAATAATAATAATAAAAATAATAATAATAATAATAACAAAAATATTAATAATAGTAATAAGTAAAATAAATACAGCAAAGGAAGGACAGATGAATTGACAGGGAAGGAAATTAATTGACAGAAATTCATAGATTCAGTGTAGATAACCTCATTCATTAATTCTCATTATCATCGTTATTATTATTATTATTACTATTATTTTTATTATTATTATTATTATTATTATTATTATTATTATTATTATTATTATTATTATTATTATTATTATTATATATTATTAATTACTATTATTTTAATTTCAATATTAATATCATTATTTTTTATTATATATTATTATTATCATTATTATTATCATTGTTATTGTTATTATTGTAAATATTATTATTATTATTTCTATCATTATTATTATTATCAAAATTATTATTATTATAATTACTATTATTATTATTGTTATAGATTATTATTATTATTATTTTGATTAATATTATTATTTAATTATTATTATTATTTTTTTTTTTTTTATTGTTATATATTTCTAAACATCAATAACCTTTTATCTTCGTAAATTTCAAAATTTCTGATCATAAACCGATAAGCGCTTTATATATTGTTTATTAATATTACTATTAATAGTGTTATTATTATTTTTATTATTATTATTATTAATTATTATTATTATTTTATTTATTTTTATTATTATTATTTTATTATTTTTATTTTATTATTATTATCTTATTATAATTATTTTTATTATTATTATTTATTCTTATTATCATTATTATTTTTCTGAAACAATAATATTATTATTATTATTATTTTTCTTTTGTTATTATTATTATTATTATTAATATTATCATCCCTTTTAAGTTATTTTTATTTTATTTTCATTGTTAGTTGTTGCAGAATTAAGTAGCAGTTTAATTATTACGATTTAACTAATAATTATTATTATTATTATTATTATTATTATTATTATTATTATTATTATTATTATTATTGTTATTATTATTATTATTATAATATTATTATTGATATTTTTATAAACATTGTTATTCTTAGTATTGTTACTTTTATATTTGTAATTATTATTATTATTATTATTATTATTATTATTATTATTATTATTATTATTATTATTATTTTATATTATTATTATTATTATTATTATTATTATTATTATTATTATTATTATTATTATTATTATTATTATTATTATTACTCTTCTTCTCTTCGTTTTAATTCTTTTCTCTTAACTACCTGAAATCTTATACCAATTTTTAAACTACATTCCTTGGAAAAATGATGTTCATTACCCATGCATTCAGTGGCTAACAATAAAGATAAACCTTAGAGCCACCATTATAGTTCTTACAATGAATTATTTATGATCTTTGAAATAAAGAACGAATATTTTTCCATTACAAATAAATTATAGCTGTGAGCATTGTTGCGGTATCCAATCTTTATTATTATTATTATAATTATTATTATTATTATTATTATTATTATTATTATTATTATTATTATTGTAATTATTGTTACTATAATTATTATTTTTATTTTAATTACTATTATTATTATTATTTTATTATTATCATTATTATTTTTATTATTAATATTATTATTATTATTATTATTATTATTATTATTATTATCCCTCTCATTTTTTGGATTGGGCTCAGAGAATTCGTCACTCCAGAAACTGTATTTAATTTTGTTTCAATACATATTAAGTGTTCGTTTATTTGCTTGCATGAATTTTGCTACTAAAAAATAAATAAAGATTAAAGATTAAAGACTACCAATATTTTTTAATATTTTATCATGGTTTGATAGTTTTTTAATTAATATATATTTTTGTTTCAATCATTATTATTATTATTATTATTATTATTATTATTATTATTATTATTATTATTATTATTATTATTATTATTATTATCATTATTATTATAAATTATTAGTAATATTATAATTATTATTATTATTATTATTATTATTATTATTATTATTATTATTATTATTATTATTTCATTATTGTTGTTGTTGCTTGTTATATTATCTACCTTATATTTGTTTTTTATTTGTTATTTAAAATAAATTGAAGAGCTATTTATCGACTAAACTTTAGGTCTCAATGGAAACCAATTTGGATTCCCTAAGAAACCTCTTTTTGAGAACTGGACTGCTAACAAATTATTAATGTTGTCTTTAGTAGTGTAGGACCTATTCCTATTGAAATATTGTAAAATTGCAATTGTACTTTTCCGAATAACATACAAAAAATGAAAACATGAAAATTGTTATTTTTATTATTATTATTATTATTATTATTATTATTATTATTATTATTATTATTATTATTATTATTATCATACTATTATTATAATAATGATTATTATTATTATCATTATTTTCTTACATTTACTTTCATTCTCCATTAATCCACTTTATTTTATTTCATTCCTGATAGAAAAAAAAAATTTTTTAACAATTTTAAATTGAAAAAAAAAAAAAAATTTTAAATTTTTCTAACAAAATTTTAAATAGATAAAATATTTTTTTTTTAGATGGGAAATATTTATTTTTAATAATTTACTGTCAAAATTTATGAATTTTTTCTTTCTATGTAAGAAAAAACAAAACAAATGGAAATAATTTATTTTTTTAATTTAAAATATTTTTATTCTTTTAATAATTTTTTATTTTTAGTTTTTATCTTCATTGAAGTTTCGCTTTTAAAAGATTTATTTAAAACTTTATACTTTATATATTTTTATTATTATTATTATTATTATTATTATTATTATTATTATATTATTATTATTATTATTATTATTATTATCATTATTATTATTAATATTATTATTATTAATATTATTATTATTATATTATTATTATTATTATTATTATTATTATTATTATTATTATTATTATTATTTTCCTTATAAAACTTGATATTTATTTATTTATAGTTTTTAGGTAAAAAATTTTCTCAATTATGAAAGATATTGATTATTCTGATATGGCCAATATTACTGATGTTGATATTATTGTTTTTTTTATTATTATTATTATTATTATTTTTATTATTATTATTATTATTATTATTATTATTATTATTATTATTATTATTATTATTATTGTAATCCATTATTTGCTATTGTAAAAATAATTATTATTTATATCAATTATTGTTGCTATTATTATAACTATTATTACTGTTACTATTATTACTTTTATTATAACTATTAT
>SEYY01018469.1:360000-362500 GCA_009176605.1 Armadillidium nasatum | reverse complement strand
GAAAGAAGGAAAGCATTAAATATATATTTTCTGTTTAATTAATAAGACAAACATATTGACATAAGTCTATGCAGAAATATTAGGCTTTCTTCTCTCGTAAAAAAGCGTTGCAAGAAATCCAATTTAAAAAAGATGAATCTCATTTCTAAATATGAATTCTTAAAAAAAAAATTTTTTAAATCAATTTTAAATCGCTTATTTTCTTTTCCAAAATAAAAGAAAAAATAAAACAAAACTATATAAAATAAATTCGAATTTTGTCAAATTTCAAAAAAAAAAAAAAAATTGGCAAGCCTCTTTATAATACTTTAAAAAAAATTTCAAACAATCATGAATATTATTTAATTAATTTCCATTTTATTTATTTATTTATCTATACTCAAGAAGAGTATATATATATATATATATATATATATATATATATATATATATATATATATATATATATATATATATATATATATATATATATATATATATATATATATATATATATATATATATGCATTGATAGATTACTTACATTTAATAGATTGAAATTATTTTACTGTTAACAAATCATGATTGTGCTTCCAAAGCCATCGTTACTTTTCATTCTTTTTACATTTGAAAATTAAAATATGTAAAGAAAATGCAATACGACAGATAGAAGGAAAAACAGAAATTAAAAATCGATTTTTATCAATCAATAACAAATTCACCTCTCCTCAACCCTCAGCCTCCACCCCCAGCCCCCAGGACTCCTTCAACTATCTTTCAAAAGAAAGATAGTGAAAATATCGAAAAGGTATAAAAAAAAAAATTTGTCGGAAAATTAGAGGGAAATATTTCACTCAGCAATATACATTTGGTGTGTTTTTAGTTTGATATTAAGAACAAGTGTTGGGAGAGGGAGATTGAGAGGGAAAGAAGAAGAGAGGGAGTAAGAGAGAGAGAGAGAGAGAGAGAGAGAGAGAGAGAGAGAGAGAGAGAGAGAGAGAGAATTTGCTGGAATGAAAAGACTGAAAATTATGCAACTTTGATTTGAATTTTGGGTTCTACTTTCCATCCTTTTCCTCGAAACTTTCATTTCCCTATCTTTTCACCCTTCTCTCTTTCCCCTCTCTCTTCCCTCCATCTCCCTACCATCTCTCACATTAATCTCCCCTTTTTCTCTATCTCTCCCCTCTTCTCTCTTTCTTCTGGATATAACTCGGTCGTATTGTATTAAAGAAGGTGATACAATTCGAATCTGTAAGGTCGTATGGCTTTATTTGGTCTTGAGCCCAGCCCAGCTTTTCTCGTCGTGTCCTCTGACACAATTTCTTATTACTAAAATGAAAGAAGAAGAAGTCTACAACAGACGGACTTATTACATTACTTTCTCTAAATATTCAATTTATATGCCAAGGATTCTGATTAGTATCATTTTTTTGTTTTCATATATATTAATATAAATATAAGTATATATATATATATATATATATATATATATATATATATATATATATATATATATATATATATATATATATATATATATATATATATATATATATATATATATATATATATATATATATATATATATATATATATATATATATATATATATATATATATATATATATATATATATATATATATATATATATATATATATATATATATATATATATATATATATATATATATATATATATATATATATATATATATATATATATATATATATATATATATATATATATATATATATATATATATATATATATATATATATATATATATATATATATATATATATATATATATATATATATATATATATATATTTAAATATAGCAATTTTTTACCTATTAATAGCTAATACTAGTAACATTGTATGTACATTTAAACATTTTATTATGCACACCTTAACCCTTTCATTTCTTCTAAATTAACTTTCACATAAAAAGAACGATTGTTGCCCTTTAAAATTGGGTTAAAGATAAACAATTATTGTATTTCTCTTCATAAATCTTTTTCTAACAGATTCAATGTCAAATTTTGAACAAAATTGAATTATTATTATCTTTTATTAACTTTTCCTTGCATTATTTACGAGCTTTAAGTCCATCAGTTATTCGAAACACAACTGAATTGTGTTTAAATGTTACATTTACTTTTTGTTGGTTTCGTGGAATTTTAAAAGGAAAAAAAAATTGGCAAGCCTTTTTTATTATAATCTTAAAATGTTTTGAAACAATCATGAATATTATTTAATTAATTTCTATATTTATTTATTTATCTATCATCAAGAAGAGTATATATATATATATATATATATATATATATATATATATATATATATATATATATATATATATATATATATATATATATATATATATATATATATATATATATATATATATATATATATATATATATATAGGCATTGATAGATTACTTATATTTAATAGATTGAAATTATTTTACTGTTAACAAGGCTTGATTGTGCTTCCAAAGCCATCGTTAC
>SEYY01018469.1:345000-347500 GCA_009176605.1 Armadillidium nasatum | reverse complement strand
GCTAATTGGTTAGTTATACAAATAATTTGTGAAACTTCTGCTTTATTTTCTTTTCAACACTAAATAAATGTTGGTTTAATCTAAAATTTCAATCAATAGATGAATCATTTTGAGTCTTTATTTAAATACCCCCTACATAGCTAATCACTAATTATAATTGAATAATAAAAAATATGTTTTATGAGACAATTTCAAATTTACGAAATTTAAGCTAAAATATGTACATTTGGTTAATATTTAAATGTTCCTAGGTCGTTGTTTACAAATCATAATGAATCGTAAAGTTCCTAGGTCGTTATTCACAAATTATAATGAATCGTAATGTTCCTAGGTCGTTATTTACAAATTATAATGAATCATAATGTTATTAGGTCGTTATTACAAATTATAATGAATCATAGTGTTCCTAGGTCGTTATTTTCAAATTATAATGAATCATAATGCTCCTACAACTTTATTTACAAATTATAATGAATCATAATGTTCCTAGGTCGTTATTCACATATTATAATGAGTCATAATGTTATTACAACTTTATTTGCAAATCATAATGAATCATAATGTTCCTAGATCGTTATTTACAAATTATAATGAATCATAATGTTCCTACAACTTTTATTTTCAAATTATAATGAATCGTAATGTTGCTAGGTCTTTATTTATAAATTATAATGAATCATAATATTCCTAGGTTGTTATTTACAACTTATAATGAATCATTATCACTAAGTCATAATATGAATTCCGCAGGTTGTAACTAGATTGAGATAACAAAGATTTTTTTTATTAATGATGAATCATTATTGAAGTTAATTGTAGAGTAGTATAGGACCCGAATCGCTGCAGTTAGGCTTAACAAAAAAAAAAAAAAATTCCCGACGGGATTTTGATTTGCAAGGCAAATCACTCCGCTCAAATTGACCTCACGCTCTTTCCTGACACCATTTTGGGGGGGGGTTCAACCCATTGAAATTGGTCTCGAGTCTGGGGAAGGGGCCCCCGCCGGGGGCCCCGTGAACCCTCCAAAAATGGTATCAGGAAGTTGCCTGAGTTTGCAAAATCGCTGCTTTCACCTCACTCTCTTTCCTGGCCATTTTCTTTGCGGTTCAGTCCGGCTGAATTTTCGAATCTGGGGTCCGGGGTCCGTCCGTGGGTCCGTGAACCGACAAAGAAATGTCAGGAAGGTCCCTGAGAATGCAGGATTGCACGCAAATGAAGAAAAGTCCGTTCGGGGAATTTTTTTTTTTTTTTTTTTTATATAATAGGAACGAACTTCTGTTCACGACTGTACGTGTAGTCTTTACCCATTTATTATAATATTTATAATGAGTCTTTGCTGGGTCAATATTTGTACACCCTTAATTCGTTACTTATTAATTATAATTATTATAATGGATATAATTATTATAATGACCTTATATTTGATTATCATAGGTCATTACTTACTACAATAATTATAATTAAAACACTGAATCAACTTTTTATTTATATTATTAGCATATCCTTAGATCGTTATTTGCTAATTATAATTTTATAATTGTTAATCATAATTATTATGTCATTGCTTAGAATTTTCATTTATATCATCGTGTAGTTTCATTAAATATAATTTATTTGGACAAAAATAATTTAATACGATTATACTTGGATATATATATATATATATATATAATATATATATATATATATATTTTTTTTTTTTTTTTTTTTTTTTTTTTTTATTTAGAGAGAGAGAGAGAGAGAGAGAGAGAGAGAGAGAACAAAATGAAAACAAAAGAAAGAAAACAAAATTACAGTTAGAATTAAAGAAGGAGAGAGAGATATATATAGAGAGGGAGAGAGAGAGAGAGAGAGAGAGAGAGAAGAGAATGACAGCTTCTCTGCTTTTCATCAATTTTCTCTCTTTGTTACCAATTTTCGTTCTCTCCAACAAATTTTCCAATTCTCATTTTATTTTTCTTCTAGTTTTTATTATCTTTTTCTTCGTCCTTTGCTGTCTCTTCATCATTTATATTTTACACTATCTTCATTTAATTATTGTACAGTTAACGTTTTCTCCCGTTTCTTTATTCCTTTTTTTTTCTATTTCCCTGTTTTGTCTTTCTCAATTCTATCCTTTTCTTCTCTCTCCTGAAGAGACTTCAAACACTCCCTTTATAGTTTAAGTCTGAACGCTCTCTAAAAAGTTAAGAAAATTTAAAACAATTACCTTACCTCTCTTGTAACTTAAGTAACTTTAATCTTACGAATTCCATAAGTTTGATTAGAGAAGGAGGGAGAAAAAAAAAAGATTAAAAAAAAAAATAAAAGCCACTAAAATCATTACGATATTTAGCTGGCCGGTTCGAGTTCTAATTAGGATTTAAAGCGTAATTATATATTGGAAAGTTACCCTTAATTATATCAAAGAAAACGGAAATATAAACAAAAAAGAACGAGACATAAATTTCAGGGATAATTGGCTTATTTTTCGCTTAATGGATCCATAACTTTTCTCTAT
>SEYY01018469.1:302500-305000 GCA_009176605.1 Armadillidium nasatum | reverse complement strand
AATAAATTTTCTGTAGATATTGCTTTGAGATATAATCCACGATGGTTGTTGGGCCTTAATTATTTAAATACATTAATGTATATTTATGTATCTAATTAAGGATATCTAATTATCCAATTTATATTCAATTAAATACGGTATATTTGAACAGTCATTGTATCTAAGATATTATAGGATGGATTAGGTAGAATGGATTAGGAATAAATCCATTTCAAACATCGATAATACTATGTATGGTATACAACATTTAAAATAATGAATAAAAATAAATAAATAAACAAGTAAAGATATATATAAGTAAGTAAATATATAAATAAATAAATAAAGTGTTAAAAAATGTAAAAAAAAAAACAAAAAAAAAAACAAATGTTCTTTTAAAAAGTTCGTTCAATCGGGGTTATCCATCGTATCTCGACCCCGATACTAAAACCCAAAAAGGCATCATAACAAATGATTCAACTTAAAAATCGCTTTGTAAAAAACGACTCACAAATGCTTTCACGGACTCCAAAATGCTTCAGAGTCGCAAAAGCATTTTAACCAATTTATGGTTCTGTAAAATCGTCGAAACCGTAGATGTAATTTTGTTATTGAAGAGATGTTTCTTTTTTTCTTTTTTCTTTTTTTTCTTTTTCTTTTCTTTTTTTTTTCAATCACGTAAATCGAACTTTGAACATCAAAGTTTCGAAAAATTGTATTTCTATTTTTTTTTCTAGAATTGTTTTTATTATTATTACTATTATTACCGTTTATTATTATTATTATTATATATTATATATATATATATATATATATATATATATATATATATATATATATATATATATATATATATATATATATATATATATATATATATATATATATATATATATATATATATATATATATATATATATATATGTGGGAGGACGTAGGCGCTATTCTAATCTATGAGGTTACCCCCATTGTACAAATAGGGGGTTCGATAGGATGACCTGGAACATTTCCCAACACTTTGGTGCTCAATGGTTCGACCCTTTCGGGTCACAATAACCCATATCCTTCCTGGTATAGGTTTATCCATTAGATACTCGTTTTTCACACACCACAATCTCTATTGCACTATAACGCTATAAAATGACATAAACAAACGTGACCTAGAAATAAGGAGGTAGACTTTCACATATAGCTCCTTATTCATCTCATCTTCCCATCACCGCCTGAGAGTTGAGGCCTCTAATGGTAGTGAATTGGTGCCACTATGGATTGTTACAGTCTTGTTATAGTGAAAGGTGGTTTTATTGATTTCTACAACATTTGTGATCTTTATTCTAATATCGACTACATCATACATCATCACTTCTTCGCAATCTTTTGTCACTATTTCATTATCATAATTTCGGTCGAAGCCAATTATTGTGCATGTATGCGGGACGATCGCTGTTTAATGTCGTGTCTCTAATTTTGGAGGCTTTTGAAATTTCTTCTTTATAACTTAGACACTCTTGCCAAAGTAAGATTAAATTTATATACTTTTTATATATCGTATGTATCCTAACTCAACTACTGACAACTCTAAAAATTTGGAATACTAATACTCGAGAATGGAGCATATTCCCGTATTCTCTTGGGGGGGGGGGGAAGTTAACTTCGACTTCGTTTTTCTCTCCTCTGGTTTTTCACAGCGGCACTTTTTTTTTTGTCTCCAGCTATATAAGACAAATCTTATTTTAGCTCAGACGTTTACTTCTAATTCCATTTTAAATGATTCTGGAGCTATGCCTCCTTCGTCACGTCCCTAAAAACAAATTTTTGCATACCATATCTTCAAAATATCCTATTTATCCTCTCTCTGGGTTTAAGAATGCGTATGGTCCTCATGGTATCCCTCCTGTGGTCATTAATATTTATAATCTTGTAGTGTGTATGTGTTTGTGTGTGTTCTCAGAGACTAAGGGATTGATAACCTATGGCGCTTCACCAGTTAACTTATCACGTAACTACATCCTCTCCAACATCTTTCACAACATGCAACTTCCTGTTATATGTTAGGATATATCGATACTGCCTAAAATAATCGTCATTTCGAACCTCCTCCCACTCTCCCTCCCCCTATACCCCCACCCCCCACCATCTTCACCTTCGTATAAAACTCACCTGGAATAATTACGTAATCTTGCTCTGCAGCTAATTGTTGATCTGACGAAGTGAAGAGGTAGAAAACCAAGTACAGAAAACCAAAAGGAAGAACAAATCTCTGTATATATATATATATATATATATATATATATATATATATATATATAATATATATATATATATATATATATATATATATATATATATATATATATATATATATATATATATATATATATGTATATATATATATATATATATATATATATATATATATGTATATATATATATATATATATATATATATATATATATATATATATATATATATATATATATATATATATATATATATATATATAATATATATATATATATA